>JAODTR010025147.1:0-23323 GCA_025399935.1 Amblyopsis rosae
TTGTTTTTAATGATGTAGTGTGAAGCACTTTGTGTTACATGAATTTGTATGAAAAGTGCTATATAAATAAAGATTGACTGAACATAGCTGGGTGCATAACTACCTTGTTCTTCAGCACCAGGTGTTCTCTCAGCGTGCCGAAGGGCTTGGTGAAGTTGAACAGGTTCTTGTTGTTGGGCTTCCTATCATACAGAGCCACCACTACTCTGCTCCGCATCTGCAAAGCACAGGACAACATCAGACCTCTACTTCATCTATTGGTCCTGTGGCTTGTATGGAAAGACATGAGCGCACGTAAACTGGCAGACAGACAAACAAATGGACAAAAATCACCTTGGGTTGTCCAGCATTAGGCCGATTCTTGCCCGAAAACCCATGGCCTGCAAAAAGAAAATAAATTACAACATTTACTGTTAGATTAACCATGTTTTCATGACGACAGAGCACAGGCAGGACCTAATGCTACATCATCATCACAACAACAACAACATTAATGAACCACGAGGGGCATCAGTACGAGCTCAAAGAGAGCTACATACCCCAGTTAGATGACATGCCTCCTGGGTTCTGGTTGGACAACAAAGGAGCAGGACCCAGCAGACCAAGAGACAGGTTAGTGCTCTCCGTGGAATGGGACCCTCCACTGAAACACACATTTCTCCATCATCACACACGTAAATCGGGACTGGCCGATAAAAACTGATTTTCCTCATAAATATAATGAATGTTCCATAAATGGAACAATAGTTTAAATTAGTTTGACCATTAGAATCACTGACAAATGCCAATTATGTCGCAGGAAGATATGTATGCATTGCTCAAGTCTAGTGCGGTGAGGAGCTAGCCCGTCATATTCAGGCTAACTCCTCACCGCGTGTCGAGGTGTCTTTGAGCAAGACGCCAAACCCCAGCTGCTCCCGGCGGTTGGTCGCGCCTTGCACGACCGCAATCACCATAAATGTGTGTGAATGGGTGAATGTGAGGCAACCTTGTACAGCACTTTGAATTAGGGAGGTTAGAAAAGCGCTATATAAATGCAGCCCACATACATTTAGGCTAGAGACACAAACAGTGGCTGCAAGGCAGCTAGGCTTGTAGTGTGAGATGAATAAGATAAATAAGTTAAATGAGCGACACAGAAGTGCAGTGCCCATTACCATCTCGACGGACGAGGAAAAGTCACTCAACTTCAGTAGTTGATTGTGGCTTAGGGCTGGACAATATGGCTAAAGTTTTAATTTCAGTCGATAAGATATCATTCTGATATTGATGTGAACGATATAAGCCTCAGGAACACTGCCAAGAATAGCGTTAGATCGTTGTACAGCTGTGACATCTGGCACTAATCCCGTAAACTGCGAGGTGGGGCCTCCACTACACGTTTGTCCAGCACATCCCACAGATGTTTGATTGGATTGAGATCTGGGGAATTTTGGAGGCCAAGTCAACACCTTGACTACAACTAGTGCTCCTCAAACCATTCCTGAACTGTTTTTGCTTTGTGGCAGGGTGCATTATCCCGCTACAAGAGGCCAATGCCATCAGGGAATACAGTTTACATGAAAGGGTGCATATTGTCTGCAACAATGCTTAGGTAGCCATGTGTTCTCCAGATAAGCGACGCACACGCACCTGGCCCGTCCACGTGATTTAAAAGAAAACATGATTCATCAGAACAGGCCACCTTCTTCCATTGCACAGTGGTCCAATTCTGATGCTCACGTGCCCATTGTAGGCGCTTCCAGCAGTGGACAGAAGTCAGCATGGGCACCCTGACTGGTCTGTGATTATCCATCCCCATACGCAAACTGCAATGCACTGCGTTTCCTGACACCTGTCTATCAGAACCAGCATTAACTTTTAGCAATCAATTTGAGCTACTACAGGAAATTAGTCGTTAGGAACATCCTTACCGGGAACACCCCACAAGAGCTGCAGTTTTGGAGATGCTCTGACCCAGCCGTCTAGCCATCACTGGCACATCATTTTTCCTGCTCCTAACACATCACCTTTGATGTTCACTTGCTGCCACATATATTCCAACCGCAGACAGGTGCCATCATAACGAGATCAGTGTTATTCAAGTCACCTGAGTGGTCATAATGGTATGGCTGATCGCTGTATATCTTTTATGTAGAAACACAAAATTGTGTGAAGCAAGCTCAAAAGTAGGTTGTAAACTGAAGTCTACGGTACTTTGCAGCATCCATAAAGTGTTGCATTAGCTACCGCCCTCTGTTGGACTGTCCAGGCTATGGTACAATGCCGTATTAACCACAGCATGTATTAACAAGTGCAAGAGGTAAATGTCCCTGGATAAAGAAAATCACTAGCTGTGCCTGCACGGTCATGCAGGTAATATACAAGGAACAGTGTGTGAAAATGGCTAAAGAGAGACCTGGCAACAACTCAGGAAGAACTTAACTTACCCCAACACAAGATGGTGATAGTAACCCACCAAGTGGGGCTCACGACAGAAGGTGGTGGCAAGGGTGGTAAGGCCGCACAAGGCCATCTCTCACTGAGCCAAGTACCGACTACTGACAAGAAAAGCAGGACCCTTGGTGCCAACCTGGCAAGACACGGATGTTGCACGAGTGAACGGGGCCTTGAAGCCACTTCTGGACTTCACATTCACTCTGTGCTGCACCTTCTCAAACAGATGACCTGCTTGACAGGGCATCCTTCATTGAGCTGCTTTATAAAATGGTTCAATATCTCAAGCCAGACAAGATTGAGGCCATCAAAATGAGAGTGGTGTCTTGAGATTCTGGAGGGAGACCAAGGCCCCTCCATTTCACAGGATTCAGACACAACAGAAGTGTTGTGGAGCTGCTGCAGCTTCTCCTGCCAAGAAGTAGCAGAGAAAAGTCACTGGGCATCTTTTTTAAGAAGCCATGCCCCAGCAACGCAGGACTCACTGAGGGGGGAGCTGGAGAACTACCTCATGGCTACTACCTCACACAGACACAGTAGAGCTTTCGGGAACCCCTGGATTGGTATAAGATGCACAAGAGAGACTTTCCAAGAGTGAGCCAACAGCCAAACGCTACTTGTGCATCCCTGCCACTGGCTCCCCCTCTGACAGGGTTTTAAGCACTGGAGGGAACATTGTAACCTGTCACAGGGCAGCATTAAAACTTGAGAATGTGAACAGACTTGTCTTTCTTGCTCGTAACTTGTAGGGCAATGGCTTGCATTGTTTAAAACTTGTACTAGGGCTGCTCGATTATGGAAAGAAATAAGCATGATTGTTTTGGTCAATTGAAATCATAAATATTTAATAGGATTACTCCGACTTTGGAAGGATGTTGCATTTAACGCATTTTTTTTTTTTTAAATGAAACCAGTTAACAGCAAAACCACCTTTAACTGTGAAGCGTCCCTTAATACTTATACCCTGTGAGGGATGAAAGTGATAATGTGCCTGTCATTTAAAACACAAGACAAAATAAAAGTAATCGTTTCCTCTTGATTGTATTGTTATGAGACGAAATCGCACAGCCCCAACTTGTACACAAGAAAATAACGACTTTTTACTTTTGTCTATTTTGTTTACATTGCTAAAGTCAGCTAAAACAAACCGTTTGGCATGCTGACCCGACTTAAGATTTGTCTATCGTTTTATTTATTGACATAACACACTGCAGTCTTAGCCATCTTACATGTGAGATGAATCACACTGCACTTTATTTTTTCTCATATTCATTTTGTTGAGGATAAAAGACTGAAAAGGTAGTTAAATTTTACTAATGCATATTTATTTATACAGATGTTAACATTGGTTTGAATGTTATACCTTAACATGTGTTAAATATTCCACTGTTTGGCAAGTGTTTTGTCATGTTCTGACCATTTGCTTTTTTTAAATCCAACATAACCATCTGGTTTCTTTCAACACTTTCACTCAAGTTGAGTCAGCCTTTAAAACTTGAAATTATTATTTGACATTTATCATGATAAATAAATAGATAAGACTGATATAAAATCTTATCGTTTTGTCTATAAATCGCCCAGCCCCATAAAGTGGTGGTGATGAATTTGTATCTTACCCTCTATTGGAGTCCATGACAGGGTTCCACTCTGGATACCTTCAGACAACAGAAAGGTTATGCCATGAGAACAACCTGCCTGATAGGAACCATGTGCACAAGTGAATCACGTGTATCAGTGAAGACTTACATCTGAAGAAGCTGCCTTCGTTTCCCGGCATGTTGAAGTCCATTGGTGTGCTGATTCCACTCCTACAAAAAGATGACATACTGCTACACAGAACTCTCACTGTGGTACCAAGTTAACATTGAAACATTGAAACACAGATACAAGAGCCCGACAAATACTAGATCTCTCTTCCCGCCCCCCCTCCCAAAAGATAAATACATTTATAAACAAAATGAAATATAAACACATGTCCTAGTGTGTAGGTGTTGTAACCCATAGCTGCAGACTAGCCGCTGTTAAGACCATCCAGATTTTGAAGCCTCACACATTTTTCATTCAACTCCGCAAAATCAGTCTGGAAACTTTGCATGCAGATGCTGCATTCCACTCAAAAGTGTGCTCCAAATGTGCTCCATTACATATGAACAAAACAACATGGTGATCACCTGTTCCACAGCTAGTTAGTCAAAATAAAAATAATTTGTTGTTCATGTCACTGCTGCAATTATGTTATAACTAGATAACATTAAAGCCAAATTATAATAGTAGACATCACCAAGTAAGAAATTAAACATAACTTTACAATACGCGCAGTCAAGCCCCATGACATCCGGTATTTCATTAGTTTTTAAAAGAACCCCAAATTTTTTCTGAAGATTCAGTGTGGCTCTTCAACAGCATGCTCAGGTAATCAATCAAACTATTTAAAAAAGAAACAGAAGACAATCACACAATCTTGGGATAAGAATAGGATACTGAACAATCCATGATTTGGTAGCCTTTTTGCAACACCAGGTTGCTCAGAGAGAAATGAGAGACATGAGCATGTAACACTCAGCCTCGTTACACCATCCTGACCTCACAAGCTCCAGATCAACATGGTCGCAAGGGTCAGTCTTCAAATGCATGGGTGCGCTTGCCCAGTGTCGTACTGGCAGCTAAAAATGTGTTTGAGGTAGGGATGTTCCTAACGACTAATTTCGTTTAAACTAAATTATAAATTTAAGATTAGTCGACTTAGTCTAAAAATACCAAAAAAAACACTCCAAATTGATCACAACCAGGCTCATCGGCCATTTTGTCTTTGTGGGTGGAGACAACTCTAGTTTTCCTTCAACAGCCTCCCCTCTCATTTAAACGATATTAAATGAAGTTTAACTGTACTGTTAAAGTTGTGGGCTGTGAATATTGCTCCTATAATACTTGTTTACTCCACTGAATGCGTATTTGTTTGATTAGCTAAATCGGTAGCTAGTTGGGCTGCACGATTTGACCTAAAATTGATTAATTGAACATTGTATCTCGATACGATTAATGAAAGATTTTTTTTGCCTTTGTTTTGCTTGAGTTCTGCTGCAGGATGCTTCCATTCAGCCGACTAGATGGGCAAAGCGATGTGAATACATCAGAGAACTATAAATAAGGAATAATTGGTATTCAGCAGCTTTTGTAAAAATGTACCATTTGTAACATGATATTCAAGTGTCCCTAGCAACGGGCTAATGCATTATATAATTAAAGATACACGGAGTCATAATTATTATCTTAAAGAAAAATATTTACAGGCAAAAGTTGACATACCCTGCTGTATTATCCTGTAGAGGCAGCTATGTTTATCATTCACGTATGCATTTGGAATATCCTTTTCTCCACCTACTAATTGTAGACCTTTTTGTCTACCGTGATATTTTAGAACCATTATTCCAGACATTGCATTACCGCAGGAATGTCTCATTGAAAGAGTTGACATCGCTGCTATAGCTTAAGTTACCCTGAAGGGAGACGGTTCTGCTAAAGTGTTCCATTTGCTAAAGTGTTCCATTTGCTTCGAACTTCGAAGGAAGGAGCTATCTGGAAAACTGAAAGACCTACGATGAGCAGCTTTATATTAACAGCAAGTGTTAGTAAGCCCACCTTGCTATTTAATAAGTTAAGTTGTCGTCACGCATTATGAGTCTGTTCTGCTCTGATTTATGTGGCCCCACCTGAGCTGCCATTTTAAGAGCCACTGACATGAAGTCTAGTTTCGATTTACATCTGTCGCGGTTGATACCAATGGTGGTTACAGTAGTAACAGCAGCGTTTTCTCAGCTGCTTATTCATGTGCCATTGTCACAAGTGTCCGCAAATCCAGATAAATAGGCTTATGAAACACTTCTTTCCATTTAAGTCGCACTTAATTTAAGAGGACTTTTTAAACAAATCAGGGAAAAAAAAAAAAAACTACAGGAAAGTGATGTCTGTTAGATGTTCTGAATTTCTGTTGCGAATACTTTTCGGTTAATCGTTCAGCCCTAGTAGCTAGCCTAGGTTTGCCGCTTTGAGAGTTGTCCCTGCTCCCTCACCACTAGGAACGCATGAAAATCAAGCGCTCTCCAATCTGTACATAGTTTGTGTCCTGTGCCGCACAATGACAAACTTACAGAAGAACAGAAACCTAATTGTCGACTCGGCACAAACAGTACTAGCCACCCGGCCACTGATTGGTCGGGGGTATGCAAGCGGCTGACAAGCTGTATTGATTTGAAAGTTTCCAGACTGATGTATAAGCAGAGCAAACTGTAGATGTGTAGTAGTTACATGTTATAAATAGGATGGCTTAAACAGTCTAGCAACACAAAATCATAGAATTTGTTTATTTCCTATTCATCATATTAGGCTGTACCTTTAAAAGACACGTGTTTTGCAGAAGCATAGTGTTTCCTAAAGAATATACTTACATTTTCTAATAAATATTTAATTTACAATAAGCCCTGTTGCCTAGAAGAGAGCAACAATCTTCAGTTGAGTGTGTGATTGTAATGAAGACAATAGTTCAAATATGGTAGTCAAGTTCAGCCAGATGATTGCTGTTTTGGAAGCTATATAGAAATTATGGGAAATCAAATGTTTCTAGGCCATAAACATTTTTTTTAGAAAATTAAATGTGTCAAATTTTGCAGCAGATGCAAGAATTTTGAGTAATTATAAATTAAACAGCCAAATGTTGTCTCATGTCTGATACAGAGATGCAACAATTGTGGTAAACTGGTAGCTGTCTTAAATGTATTATGTATACATCATAAAGAGACATTTGCCTGCAGACAAAAAAAAAAGCACCTCTATCCTTGCTAAAATAATCTCCATTCTCTCTTGCAGCATGGTATAACTTTTCAATGGTTATTAAATCTCAATATATTAGCCTAAATATACACCCACACACGTATTTTTGATTCATCAAAACCAGCTGGCAACATCAGTCCTCCAAAACATAGTCTGACTCAAATGAAATTCAAAGTCTGCATATTTGTGTACTGGTGTATGCTTTTAAAAGATGAGAGGGCTTTAGCTAAAACTACTCATCCATGGAATGGCTTTGTGCTTAATGGGCAAGAAGCACATAGGCTAAAGACGTTAGGTGAACACGAGGGAAGATTAAAATGCCCCTGTCTCAACCTGACGTTGACTGAAGGCAGGAATAGAGAAGTGTTGGCTTTGAAATCACTGTCTGTGAACATTTACAAGCAGGTAATCCCAGGGGATGGACTGGTACTCACCATGATGGAATGCACATCAAAGTCACAAAGAGAGCAGACATGGGGGAACATGGGGGGCAAGACTCCCAAGTAGTCTTGGACCTTTCCGTGAGACGGGGAACCCATCCTCCTCTGCATAAAGACGGGGTCTGACTGAGGGGGCCCCATGTCAAGGCCCCCGTAGGAATCACGGTGGGAATGCTCAGAATACTGTCGCTCTCTGCCCTTGCTGCTGCCATTGCTGCCATAATCTAAATCGAACCCCCCCCGGGCTGTAGATGCCTCCTGCATGGAACCGAACCCAAAGTTCTCTGGGGGCGGAGACCGGGATGACCCCTGCCCCATGGAAGGGCCGCCCATTCTCCCAGCGTGCACGTTATCCCAGCCATCCCTGCTGCCATGGTAGGACGCGTCGGACGACTGCATGTCCCGGGACGATCCCGCCATGCGCCGCTCCGCGTCTCCTTTGCGGTTCTTCAGCTGCATCAGAATGTGCGGCAGCGACTCAACGCTGATATCCTCTTCAGGGATCTGAGCCAGAGCGTCCAGGTCTGCGGGCGACAGCCCCAAACTGTTAAACAGCTTCATGGTGCTGCCAAGATGGCCACCACTGCTGCGTCGGGACATCGGGGAGCGGTCCTGGCCGTCCCCGCAGCCGCCCCCCATCCCCGACATCATGTTTCCCATTGACCGGCCGGGGGGCCCCGAACGCTGATCGTTCATGCTGAAGTTCAAGGTCTCTGCAGCAGCAAGAAGGCCACGGCCCACAGCAAAACCTTTTGGATCAGACGGGTTCTTCTGGGACATGATGCCACAAGCAGGCTCTGTTCTTTGGACGCCAAGCCGCTCAACACCAATGACTCAAGATACAGAATCAAGTAGGTGGCAACCAAAACAAAAAATTAAACAGTCTTTTCTTAAGAAAATTGAGAGTTTTCTTCGGTCAAAATTCTGTTGAATTTGAAAAGAATGAAAATTAAAATCAGTCAAAGCCTAAATTGTGATCTCTTGTCTTGAGTCAGCATGTCTGATTTCTGCTGAAACACACACATGCATGAGTGACGCCTCCGGGACTGATAATGGAGAGGCTGCTGTCTGTGACCACAGGCGCTCTTACAGAAATGGAAGAAAACGACCACAATTTAAAAACAGTAAATGAACAGAATTATACCTAGACTTATTAGGAAGGGAATATGGAAGGCAGTCAACAGCAAAGAAGTGCAGAACAGGCGAGTGACAGAAAAGTCTACTTAGGCTATTCAGAAATCACCTCCAGGAGGAAGAAGGCTCGCAGTGAATAACAGAACACTGATGTGACCAGAAGACGATGTAAATTGAAACTTCAACATCTTCTGAGGAAGAATATTGTAATTTAAAAGTAAATTATCAAGCCAAAATATTAAAATAGGCCAATATATGGCTCATTTTGTACACATATTTAAAGAAAAGTCTTAATAAAGACATGGAACAGGTCAGATTGTACCCTCTCAGAAACTACGGCCTTGACAACACAATAAAGCAGAAAGTAAATATGTTTTGTACAGCACAAGAGAAGACTACACGTTACGTTCGTCTTAAATAACAACAAAACGTCGTATAGCCCAATTATTAAAGTCGCAAAGAACATGGCTTTTATTAAAGCCTCGTGATAAAGCCAAGGACGGAAAATGGCTAGCGGCCTGTACGGTACGAATCAAGCAGCTACCGTAAACGGTATCGATGACTGGGAAGTAGAAATAGTCAAGATTATGTTCTTATATGTATATCTTGTATTGTAGGTTGTGTTTTGGGTGCACACTCGACAACACGTGTGCAATTAAATTAAGTAGTCACAATAACAGAAGACCGAATAAAACGTTGTCGAACTAATGCTAGCTTCTTCATGCTAGCTCACAACCTCATGGCTAACCCGCTCCGTGTCGTTACACGTTAACTTGCTAACATTACTGCTAATAGTTAGCTGTTAATTGTACATGTGAAAAAGATAACTGGATATTTCCCTGTAATATACTGCTCTATATTAATTAATATGTTGTGTAAATACTGTTCATACAAAGCAAGACTATACCTTACCTTTCGTAATGTGGACGTCGAAAGATAAACTAATGAGCGAGTAAAAATGCGCGCAAAGGAAAATAGTAACGCAAGGATATGTTGTTTTGGTTTGACGTCTGGAGCAGCTCCCGTTGGCGGAGCTTTATGTTTATTTACCGTAAAGTTTGTAAGCTTTTACCATAGACTGTTCTAGAGTAGATTTGGCTTTTCGAGATAATTGCATATTCACGGTAGTTGTATTACTACTTTTTACTACAATTATGTGACCAATTTTCAAAATTAAATTAAACACGAAGAACTGACCACACTTATGGTACAAGAAATAAGACTGTTTTTATGCATATTTCAAACGCAACCACTGATGCAAAATATACATGTTTTGTGTGCATGGAATTTAGTGAAATACCATGAGAACATACTTGCGCACGTTTCGTGTCGCACATACAGCCTACAGTCATTGCTGGACGTAATAACTGAACCAACCAGTTAATCAAACACCACAAACACACACACGTTTCAAATGGCGCTTTGAATATGCTTACATGCACAATTGTCATACTTCCAGCAACTGTGCTATAGTTTAGCATTTTGACCTGGATTTCTCTCTTGAAATAAATGCATAATTCTGTCAACGTCTATATTTAGATCATGTTTGCTGATGTGTTCAATTGGAGCTTTCCCGCTAACCACCATAGTGAATCGAACGCACACACAGACCATTGCACCTCATGATGGCGACGAAGAGACTGTCTGCAAATCGTCCAATCACAGCCTACTTAGAGAATGACGTAGTGCTTGTAAACAAACAACGCGGCGGCCATGACACTGTGAAGACGGACGGAGGAGTTTTGACGTTTCAAGAATTCAAGCCGCTGTAGACTACGTGTCTGGTAGGTTAACACAACTAACAAGTTTCGTGGGTTTAAAGTGTTATTTTTTTCTTTAATACGTACAATTAAAATGAAACGGTACTCTTTTTAAAATATTCTTATAGAGTCTGTTCGATCAACAACAATGGCAGCAGCTAGCTGTGTTAGCTTACTATTGTCTTGAAGCTAATGCAGCCATAACATCTGTTCACGTTGTTTTTAGTACAAATGAAAAGCAGAACAAATTAGCAAACGAATGGTAAAAGTACAAAATTCCAATAATGCGAACGAGGAATACATGTTTTACAATAGTCGTAATTTTTCCTGTCGATGCCAAATAAATATTTGAAGTTTATTAAAATACAAACTATCTTCCACAGTGTAATGGACGGCGCATACTATTTACGTGCTTCTTGCTTGTGACTTTGCAGACAGGTAGTGGTTCACAGTGAAATGAAAGACCCAAGTTACAACCAGAGCTGCAACAAGCCCAGCATGACGATCAGTAATGACATCATCCTGAGCAACCAGTTCAGCCTGGAAGACGACCCCTTCGCTGACTACATGTGGATGGAAAACGAAGAAGAGTTCAACAGACAGGTGAGCTGCTGGGACTCAAGGCTGCTTTTATTACCTTTTTAATGACCGCTTACCACAATATCCACAAATGGAATTTAGTTGTCTACTCCACGTGCTGGACAGATCAGTGACCTGTATTTTTCTAACTTATATTTCATGTTTAACTGTTAATAATCCAGGTCTGTTTAAACAGATTTATTTTTTTCTTTTCTGAAGGCCAGGCATATCCAACAACTTTTATGAGTTGGTTTGTGTCTGCCTATTTATCCCCAGGTGGAAGAGGAGCTGAGGGAGGAGGAGTTTATCGAGCGCTGTTTCCAGGAGATGTTGGAGGAGGAGGAGCAATGGGAGTGGTTCATCCCATCCAGGGACCTCCCTTTGCAAGGTTTCAGCCAACTGCAGGAGCAGCTCAACCTCCTCGTGCTGGGAGGGGACGTGGAACTGTACGACGATGTGGTGGTGAGCCCCAACCCCCCACCCACTACTGTAGAGCAGCATATCTCAACCCTGGGGACCCCTGCCCTGCATGTTGTAGATGTCTCCCTGCTCCAACCCTGGTCCTGGGGACCCCTGCCCTGCATGTTGTAGATGTCTCCCTGCTCCAACCCTGGTCCTGGGGACCCCCTGCCCTGCATGTTGTAGATGTCTCCCTGCTCCAACCCTGGTCCTGGGAGCCCACTGCCCTGCATGTTGTAGGACAACACAACCTGATTCGACCTGGTCGTTATCAGCCTCTACAGTATCTCTGATAACCCATTAATTTCAATCAAGTGTGTTAGAGCAGGGGTGACATCTACAACATGCAGGACAGTGTGTCCCCAGGACCAGGGTTGGAGCAGAACAGGGTTGAGAAACGCTGTTGTAGAGTTGCTACTGTAGGTGGTGACATTCAGTGCTTGTTCAAGAATTGTAGAATATGGTAGGGGATGCTGTTGATGTGCACACAGCCTCTTATGGCTCAATATCATACCATAACGTTCAAGGGCGAGCTGCCTGAAGATAATGCGAACACGCACTGTGGTGTATTACGCAGCGTCCACCATCTTTAGATCATATGCACATGCAGATTAAAACCACCTCCTAGTCATTTCTCCTAGAAAACCAAGCACAACTCTTAGTACATTGTGTATCAGGTACGTCAGTGCTCTGGCCATGACAATATATTGGGGTTTTGTCACAAGGTTTGTCTCTACTGTGCACTGGGATGAGCCCATGAGTGAAGACTACTCTTTAATTAACTAATAGAATATGCAGTATAAACTGAAAAATATAATCGTGACTTTTTCTCATAAATGTTGAAATATGAATGTGTGTATGTTTATATAATTTTGTTTTGTTTTTTTGTTTCAGTCAATGTGTTTTCTTCCTATCTGCAGGTCAACAGCAACTTAAACCCCAATGCAAAAGAGTTCACACCAGGCATGCAGAATCACGTGGAGCTGCCCTCACTGCAGGATGCAGGCAATTGTCCACAATAATCTCAGCGGAAGAAGATGTTCTGATTTGTCTCTGTTGCACCTGACTTGGGCCTGATGTGTTGCCAAAGTTTTCTGCTAGCCTTGCATGTCTAAGGTTGAATAGCATTACATAAGTACATGTAAAGCATACTTGTATGCCTACCTGTTGTAACTCTCTTGAATGTATTCTTAGGGCAGGAGGAGGGTCAATTGTTCTTATTATACTGACTGGTATGTTTGTTTAGTTGATTCAGAATGTTCAGTTACCACAAACAAGCAGTTGGTTTATTTTATTTCATTATTATATATTTTTTTGTACTTTTACAATCAACTGTGGTGTTCAAACAATAGCCAGAGTAACAGGAAATACTTTTTGCACTTTTGTTTTTATTGTGATTTGACATCATCTTTCCTGTCTGTGCATGTGCTGTCCTGACTACATCGTCCTAGCAACTCCTCGTATTGAAAAGCACTTTGTCATTTACTGTTTTGGTTTTAGCATTCAGGGGGCTTGGAGTGTCTTTGACCCTGTTAGTGCTCCTGTAAGCGGTTAGGTCTGAAACTGCTTTCTCTCTGCTCACTGTTGCCCCTAGAGCCTGTGGTTGGACACTGCAACAGAGACCCATACTTTTTGTGTTTTTGTTTGTTTTTCTAAATGCACATAAGTACTGCATTAGTACTGTATAAAAAGTTGAACAAGTAAAAAATGTTGTAAAAAAAATATATTTTTTCTTAAAATATTTGAAAATAAATGTTTATGGATAAAACAGCAGTAGGCTTATTGTTGCCTTTATTTGACTTTACCTTACGGACGTTGCACCACCGAACAACACCTATAATGTTGCATGTTTAACATAGTGTTATAAGGCATTGAGTTAGCTCATGGTAAGCTGTGGTGATATTGAATGTTCCTCGCAGCCAATATCTTGTTGACACTTTCAGAGAGCCCCAATCAGAGCAATGTAAGCATGAATAATATACCTAAAAATAATATCTTCTTTGTCATTGGTCAACAATAATTTATTTATTCTCAATATTTATATATTTATTGGCTCTCATGATACTAATAAGTAGTCATATTTGCGTTAGTAATGTGATCACATTTTTACACGGGTGCTGAAATATGTGTATAATTCATATTATTTTCAATAGATGGCAGCATTGAGCCTGTTTGTACTGCAGTGTCCTATTTTCTCTAGACTCAAGGTGTCACTGTAGAGCTTCAATAATTGGCATGTGTCAATATGTTCAATTTCTATGATTGCCATTTCAGCCAGTTTCCTATTGTGAACTGATTCTCCTCAATGTCTAGACTCAAATTAATAATTTATATATAAGAGGACTGGAGGACAACACACAACTAGTCTATTGTCTGCCCTCTCCTCTCATCATGTTAATTCTAAAACTAAAACAATTGCTTGTAAGTGAGTAATTGGGTGAGTGTGTGTGTGTGTGTGTGGTTGAGTAAAGCGAGAGAGTGCCCCCCCCCCCCCCCCACATCTCGTTCGCCCTAACTCTCCATCCAGGGCTGTTTAGCGTCGCGCTCTTTGAGCGGGAGCATAAAGCGCGTCACAGGGTCGCTCATAGATCAGCGCTGTCCCTCCTTTGTGGCCACCAAGGCAGGCCGCTGCAGACGAGAAGAGCCCCGCATGCTGATGAGCAAGGGGGACAGATGTCCAGGAATATGCCCCGCTCCCGTTTGTCGTTGTGGATGGGGGGGAGGGGGGGGGGGGGATTTTGTTTCGACAACAACGAGAACTAAAGGGTCAGTCTCTATCCACGAAGACGAGGGTCCTGAGGGACTTCCTTCATTCTGTCTGCAGCTATACTTTGGGGGGCCCTCGGGGGGATGGATTGGATAGGAGGGGGCACATTCTGACAGAGGAGAGCAATGAGATGTCATTAACCTTGGTGGAGTCGGGGGAATGTAAAGCTACAGATGTCTCCAAAATGTCACAAGTTCACGACCCCCTTGTGTGGACGCTTGGGGCCCACTTCGTGGAGCACCACCTTCATGGTTATCTTCATCATGCATAAGAAGTTCAGTGGCTAGACCCCACATTGATAATGCTTGCATGGAGAATTTGGCTGTGTGTGTGTGTGTGTTTATTAAGGTCAAAAAGGTTATTAATAGCGTTCTTTAAGGACATGTCAATTACTGTGTATTTCTATTAATAAGGGGTTCAAGGTTAAAATGTCACAGGATTATTTGACATATTCTCCTACTCTGACTGACGTCCACACCATCGTATAGAAATGCAATTATATGCAGTATTGCATTAGCTAAAAGCAGTAGGTGTTCCTACTGATTTGTACAGCAGCCCATTAGCGTAAAACAGTGTAATTTGTAGGTGATATAGCTTCCCTGCATCTAATGTTATATGCAACCTTTACAAACCCTTATCTTATGTATTAGTAATAAAGCACCAACCATAACAAAGGTGTCTTGTAGTCTGGCCTGTGATCAAAAAACAACAGCAGGTACATTTAGGTTTAGATTAGGCTCCTTTGAACGTTTTAATTAGGTTATTGGTTAATGTCAACCAGTTTATTCCATGTAGTGTTTTTGTTTCTTACACTAACCCTCCGACATGAAATCACAACATCATGCAAGAGGCATCTCTCTCTCTCTCGCTCTCTCTCTCTCTCTCCCTTATTCTGTAGCTTTCAGATGCAAACGAGGCAGACATATGGAGGGGAGGTCTCCTAAAGATTCGGATTGTATGACAAATCACGTCCCAGCTCCTCCCCCGCTCACACACACCCTCCGACACACACACACACACACACACACACACACACAAACAGCTTCATTAGGCTGAAAGAACGAGCCGCTCCACCTCTCAATTACTCCATTGTTGGAAGCAGCTTGGAGTTATTGCACTCCAAACCATATGGCTGGTTCTGGGCTCTACAAGTGATGCCTGTCAGCCCTGCATGCACCCACATACAGACAGGAAAGGCTCATATATTCAACCTGTAGTGTACCGAAAGTTGTGTGTGTGTGTATTATATATTAGCCTACATGGAACGTATGTGAATATTTTGCTGGAAATAGTTAAAAGTGTGAGACACTTGGGGTTATTATAGTAGACAAACTAAACATAAAAAGAGGTGTAAACAACAGATTCAGACACATATTTTAAAATATCTATATAAACTAATTAAAATGATCATGAACATTTTGGGGGTTTTCTGTTCTGATCACCAAATGCCAATACATATATGCTACATGTCCTTTCCAGTGGTACCCCCACAAAAGTTATATTTATCATGATTATTAGCAATAAACAACATTGCTAATGGAAACAAAACAAATTACAAAAAAAATAAATAGCAAAGAAAAACTAAACTATTATAAAATATAATAATTCTATAAAATAAAATATATTATTATTATTATTATTATTATTATTATTATTATAATAATATAAATAAATAAGAAAACACAAACCATGAGGACTTGGTACAGACGTGACATTTTGCATGCAGTGCAGATATTGTGTCAGCATCTTTTTATCAGACAACATGTAGCTCAAGTAAGGCTTCAGGGTGTCAACAATAACAACAAAATGTGTTCATATGTTTTGCAAAACCCTTTGTGTGGGCCACTTTCTAATGCAAAAGGTTGCTGAACATGCTCATGGGAGAAAGAAGTATACATTATTTTTTTGTGTTTAGGAGCCACTGTGTCAGATGTTCAATGTGTTCTGTGGCATATTACAGTAAGTCGGAGTCACAATGTGCAGCTAGAAACACAACCACACACACACACACACACGCACACACGCACGCATGCGGGGCATACACACACACACACACACACACACACACACACGCGCACACAAATTCATCTTTTCTTTCCATTTCTCTTAATGGATCACTGATGGGTTACATCCACACTAGCAAGCGCTCTCTCTCTCTCTCTCTCTCTCTCTCTCTCTCTCTCTCACACACACACACACACACATGCCCACTATAGTGACATGACCTTGCCAGTGTTGTGAGACAGCTCTTTTCCTCTCTAGGACATATGGACCAAACAGACGTGTGTATTCAGCAGCACAAGTCAGATGAGACCTGTTGTAGCCAGGGATTAATGAACACAGCTCAGCTCTCTGCATGTGTGCTTGTGCGTTTCCGTGTGTTTGACTTTCAACAACAGTTTAACCTGCCTAAAGCTCGTCTTCTGAATAGTAACCATGGCTCTGCACTGCGATAAAGTCTGCGGCTGTTAGCGCGGGACACAGCGGCTAAATTATGTCCCTGAGCAAACACGCAGCGACACGTGAATGGAAAAGAAACAACCTGGGATTGATGGAGCTTCCAGGTTCACGAACCGGCCTGGTTGAGAGAGAACACGAGGCACAAAGACACCCAACCCAAACTGCATTCAGCCTCGTGATTCACAGCCACATTCCTTTACATTAAAATGTTCCCCAACAACGCGGCCTGTTCGAAAGGGGAAGATATTCATAACGACAGACAACACACACAATGAACGGTGTTCCATCATGCTTTGTGTGTGCGTTTGGTGTGCTGACGGGATGTTTCCCAGGACAGACGGACAGTAGCTTCTCATCTGTCTCCTCAGATAATCAGACTAATATATACAGGCAAGTATTTACCCGGAAGACTTTCATCTGGAACAACAACAACAACAAAAAATATATATATCCAAATGAGTGTCGTGCAGAGGTCAAAGGTCACGGTCCACTCACAGTGGTTAGTGAACATCTGAGAAAATATAAAAAGTAAACATAATATATAATGTTCAATTCATTAAGGCAAAACATCTAGAAACTGTATAGGCTATCAGAGAGATTATTTAGAAGTTAGAAAATCACAGGTGGCACATTAACATTATTTCAACACATTAATCCAGTTTAAATACAATTTTATTTTATTTTTAGTCTGTTTTGTAATATACCTTTTTTTCATTTTATATCCTGTTTTGTTCTATTCTATTCTATCTAAGACTTTTAAATTTATGCTATGGGAAGACAATTTTCTGTTCCAATCCATAGAAAAAAAATAGCATGCTAATTTGAATAACATTTTTGTATGTTAGGCCTGTGTTGCTTTGCAGACTTCTGAGACTGAGTTGTTTTTTGTTATCCAGATGAAAAAGCTTAAGATGTGAGAGTTGCGTCTCCTTTACAAAGTAAAGAATGAATTACCACTGAAACGTAATGGTGCTACTCTGCTGTGCTGGGGGTTTGAGCGCGTTCCCGACATCAGGCCCATGCAGTGGAGGATTAATCTGAGGATTACCATCTGAAAACTCACCCGAGACTTTCTGACTCAAAGATCTTTTTTTGGACAGTAATCGTGTTAATACCCGGGGATTAACGTTTAGCCAAAAATGCTAAATTGAATTTTAATTTAAATTGTATAAGTAGATATGAAATAAATTGAGGGAAGGACCACCTCAATAGGCTAATAGCTTGGGATGCAGTTGGAATAGTGGAGTTCTAAGCACCTGCCGTTCAGAATCTTAAAAAAAAACAGACGCCTGTTTTTAATTTAGGAGAAACTGCAATACCCCAAAACTGGCATGAAACTGGGCTGTTTGGTTGATGTGTGATAAAATGAATACTATAGGCTATTCGTCTGAATGGATGTAAACAGATTAGATTTGTTCGTGTATGAGTGTGTGTGTGTGTGTGTGTGCTTTCATTTTCTCACGTGTTTTGGACATTGATATGCAATCACATCCCGTGCACTTGCGTCTAATCCTGTCGGATCGTCACCTTAGCAACCACAACACGTCTCTTGCGTGCCTGTTGTAAAGCCGCTATACTTTTATCGCTTTACAAGACCCAATAAGAGCACGGGGTTTAAATGAAAAATACGACGATGGGCAAGATGCTCCGCGACTTTGAAGTGACTTTACTGACGAGATAAAGGTGTACTAATAAAAATAACCTACATCTCCTCCTATCTAACGGTCTGGTTTAACCCCTCTCTCTCTCTCTCTCTCTCTCTCTCTCTTTCTCTCTCTCCCTGGGCCCGAGATTTTTTTGTTACCTTTGTTCATTCAAAGGGAATATTTCAGTCTGCGTATAGGCCTATTTGCTGCACACGCTGCTTATATGAGCATCTGTGCAGGTCGGAGGAGAGGAGGAATTAAGGAAAGGAAGAATTGCAGGGAGGATGGGGTGATTTGTGGAGCAGGGCTCGGGAGGAGAACTGGGTTTTGTTCCCGCTGGGTCTATTTGAATAAGAATATCCCAATAGAGCGGCTCAGGCAGAAACAAGGCGCACAATAGTGCCGGGGAGCCGAGTTTGGACGAGGGACACCGACCGTGTATAGCTGAAAAGAAGAGAGGGGTGCACGCGCACAATGGAACAATTCGCCTTATAATCGCTTTGATATATTATACATGCCTGAAGACTCTAAACATTGTGTAATTATTTATAAATGACTGTCCTCTACTCGCCATAAAGGCGCAGCCAGAAAAGCTCTGCAGGTCTCTGGCCAAACTACTTCTAAATAGTCCAGCGCTTAGAAATGGAATAAATAGAATAATTAATGGAAAATGGCATGCTTGTCTCATAAAGATGTCTTTAAAAACACTTAAAGAAAATTGGCCAATGCGTGCGCTGGACATTTTTACTGTTTAGCCCTCCATGTTGTGAATATTAATAAAGATTATGGTGTGAAGAAAAAAAAACCTCTGACAAGTAAAGATGAACCGTCTTTAAACTCCAGACCTAATAAAATTAAACAGTTAAACTGTTGAATTAATGCGGAAAGTCGTGAGAATGTGCAAAATCATCAGGCATGTTATTTGGATATGCACCTGCGACTATATAACGCAAACAGATAACTTTTTAATTTATTTTTTATTACAGATTTTGCATTTTATCTTCTTAAATATATAGTATTTTTGAAATAACACCAACAACGCTATAATGCTTAATCGCAAAAGATGACGGTAAAAGTAAATACCACATGCAGTGTAATTTTATATTGTTTAATTTCAGATATAATTTAATAACAGAACTGTATATAGGCATAGTGGAAGACTTTGGGGGTCGTGGAATATAAATCTCTAACGTCCTTGTTGTGTCTTGTCCACGAAAGCAGAAATGAATTGGAAAAGTGAAAAAAAACAAAAAACCGTTTGCACTGAAAATGTCGAAGTCTTTGGAGCGTGTCCCTGCATGTGTGTGTGCGTGTGTGCGTGTGTGTGTGTGTGTTAATCTCAGCGGCCTCTCGCTTAGACATCTTTCTTTTTTGCTTTAAAGGTTTAAATTTGAAAAGTGGGTCTGCCGTGCTTGTGTGTGTGTGTCTGTGTGTGTTGTGTGCGTGCGTGTGTGCGTGTGTGTGTTACTATCCAGAGGATAGCAACAGTTTTGCTCGCGTGGCCGGGCAGCATTCCCGTCTCCTGATTGGCTGTTTGTGATTACCGGCACGCTTCGGTGAGGCGAACAAACAGCGGGCAGCATTATGCAAATGAGCCGGTACCCGCGGCACGGGGCAGACCTGATGCGCCTCATTCATCCGTCCCTCACGCGGACGCCAGAGCCGGGGGAGCCGTGGGGGGGGTGGGAGGAGGACCGGGGGGGAGGTACCGGGGTATATAAGGCGGCGGAGGCCGGTCGTGTGCCAGGCTCACTTGGCTCGCAGGAGCTAAACCAAGAGTAAAGACGCAAAGACGCGTGCCATCACCTTCTTCGTATAGCTCACCCCTAAAGCGTCCTCCTCTTCCTCCGCTCCCAGTGAACTCCTCCTGGCGTACCACCGATTCCACAGGTAGGTCGGTCTACCAGCATCCATCCATCTAGAGTTCGCTGCACATTTGCGTCCTCGTTGGCTTTTGGTGTTTAACCAAGCCTCTTCTCTCTCTGCCAGGATGGAGCGTGTGTTCTCCGACATCGACAGCAACAGCTGTGATTTCTCCTTCACGCAGACTGACGACGAGGACTCCTGCGCCAGCAGCTGCTCCGCGTCCCCGGTGTCGTCCCTGCGCGGCGCGGTCACCGGCCTCAGTGAAAGTACGTGCGCGGCCGAGCAGGGCGAGCACCAGCAGCAGAAGAAGAAACGGCGGCGAGGGCGCGCCCGCGGCGACGGCGCAGTGCACGTGGTCAAAAAGAACCGGCGCATGAAGGCAAACGACCGCGAGAGGAACCGCATGCACAACCTGAACGACGCGCTGGACACCCTGCGCGGCGTCCTGCCCGCATTCCCGGACGAGACCAAGCTCACCAAGATCGAGACTCTGCGCTTTGCGCACAACTACATCTGGGCGCTGTCCGAGACGATCCGCATCGCAGACCTGCACGCAAACAAGGCGGGACGCGTTCCCGCCGGCGGCGACGCGCCGCTGCTGCTACCCAAACTCGGACGCGTGAGTGACGCACCGAGCCCCGGCAGCGACGCGTGCTCCTGGAGTTCTAGCGCCTCCTCGTCCGGCTCCTCCCCGCCATACTGCACTTCCAATCCGGGCAGCCCCGCGGCCGTCGAGGAGTACAGCTTCTTAGCAAGCTACCACAACTACGTGGGCATCTACTAGTCTGGCGGAGACTAGTAGATGACCCAGACCTTGACCCAGGGGGAAATCCTCTTTTTGGAGACGGAGACACACCACTGAGAGACGGAGAGACTGTAGACTGAAATCACTGTTTGCCTTACAAGTCCCCTGACTTGGTCTGTTGTACAATTTACGCGCCTCTGCATATATGGATTGTAAACCAGAATAACTTAATTTGTATTTTTCTAGATTTGAGCTTTGTACTTCACCAAAACCTTTGCACTTTTTCCAACCTATAGTTTCATCTTCATTAGTGAAGTCCCGGGGACCTCGTGCGACATCTATTAGAAGATAATTATGATTATATTAAGATTGCAGAAGAAGAGACAGACTTGCTTCTGCTGAGCGAGGAGGTGAAAAGTCAATTTTACAATTTGTAGAGTGAGAATAGAGAAAAGCGAGCGTGGAAATTCGGTTTCAACGCTTTGACAAAAGCGTGAAAGAGCGCAGAAGACAAGAGCTAACCTCATGCATTATGTATTGTGACCCCTGACGAGACCCGTAGACCCCCCCCCCCCCCCCGACCACCATCAGACGCCTAGTTCAATTTATTTATTCTAGCCTAATGGTTTTGCATTCTTGTCATATTGTATTTTGTATTTTGTACATAAAGAGATTTCTATTCTATTTACTTTGGAATGTGGCAGCCCGCTGCCAGACATCTTCTATTAAATAAAACTATAACGTTTGTAAAAAACAAAAACACAAATGTATACTTTTCTCCGTGTGTTTCACTGCAGCTAATAATATATTTCAAACAAGAATGATTTAATCATATTTCTGCAACCACCTGCCAGTTTCATATACGATCCTATTGTCTAGGAGGCCATGAATAAATAACGAGACGCAAGATAACGGCTATGTGAGACCGCACATGGCAGGTGGATTTCGCTCTTTATTGTTATTATTATTATTATTATTATTATTATTATTATTATTATTATTATTATTATTATTATTAATGCTACAACTATTATTATTATTATTATTATCATGCATAATAAGGATGAATAAAAATAGATATTTAAAGGAGAGTTCTCTGCAGGCCTTTGGACAGAGAGGGTCCAGGTTAATCCATGTATTTATGTAGGCCCTATCTCTCCATTCATCCCTCACTCGGGGGCGAGGCCCAGTCTTGTGCATAGACAGACTCGCCAATATAGGCTGCTAAATAAAGAGAAATAAAAAATGATAAAGAGCGTTTCACACATAGGCCTATACACGAATCTCAACAACAACCTCAATTTTATCTGTAATCTAATAATCACTGGGCCTGAAACATTTCCGTCAACAAATGACATACAAAGTCAAATAAAATAAAACCTAACTAAACCTTGGGATACATGTATACATGTTTATTGCTAATGTCCTATGGGTCGCAGTAACACCTGTTGTTACGTTATGATGGAGGAACATAGTGCGCGCAATATGTATATAACCATAAGCAAACCGCGCTGCACTAACCGAATTATCGTGCACCTGCAAACTAATTAGTCCGAGGGGCTGCCTTGGACAAAAAGTTTTTCATTAGAGTTCTATTGTTATCGTTAGAACCTTCCATGAATATTCATATTCTTCACATTGTGAATTTGTATTGCATTCTCATTACTGTGTTATTGAAGACGAGTGAGTAGAATCTGGTCTACTCTAGAATCTAGTTTGATATACTGCAGGTTTCACATGGATTACAGTAATAAGCCTAAGAACCTTTTTCAATAGAGATCTCGATTACGTTTTTAGTTTAGTCTTGGAGTCTAAATTCATGTCTGTGAAACTGAATGGGCAAAATCTGCTAAAATGTGAGCCTGCAGAAGAAAAAGTATCATTACGGAATCTTTATCTGAACTGTAGAGCTACAGAAATATAGAATCCAGAATATAAAATCTGGACTATAGTGATTTAAAATATTATGACTGTTCTGATGGTTTTAAAACCTCATTAAATATTGATTGGGACAAGCTGGACCCCATATCCCAAGTGTGCGCGTGTGTTTGTGTGTATGCATGTGTGTGTGTTTCGTGTGTGTGTGCGTGTGTGTGTGTGTGTGTGCGTGTGTGTGTGTGTGCGTGTGTGCGTGTGTGTGCGTGTGTGTGTGCGTGTGTGTGTGTGTGTGTGTGTGTGCGTGTGAGACATGCAGAGCCAAAACA
>JAODTR010025158.1:0-23317 GCA_025399935.1 Amblyopsis rosae
GAAGTTTGGGGTCCCTTGCTGAAGCTGCTGCCCCCGCGACCCGACTCCGGATAAGCGGATGAAGATGGATGGATGAATTTCCCTTTTATTCTTCCAATACTATATCTCATCATAATCTACCTGCCACAAGCTTTCTAAAAAGGTATATATCAGACAAACATACAGCCACTTCCTTGACAAAGTGAAACACACAGATTCATTGGGATATGGAGATGCAGGAAAGATCTTAGCTGGAATTATAAGTGTCTATACGCTGTCAAGATTTACACCCACCTTTTGTCACCCAGCACCCAGTGATATATGACATCCTTCACGAAAACATCTCAGTGCAGTCAACTACTCCTAAAGATAGAGCTAGAGCTCAAGATGATGATGTTTGTGTCTTAGAGAGGATTTGGTCACTGTTATTTTAACAGTATTGCCCTCTACTGGTCAAGTGCAAAAGACTAATAAGGAGTGTGCAAATATGCATGGTTAGTTATACTCTTGACTTAGTGTCCACACCTCTGAGAGCAACAGCCACGCATTGTCTCAAATATTGGTCATCAAGTTGCTAGTCGACGTCCCTCCTCCCCCATTAAAAAAGTCAAACTAGGTTCTCTCCCATAGCATTTATTTACTTCTTTGAATCCTGTGCGAAAATTTGAGCAACATATAGCATATAGTATAACATATGTAGGCCTATGTATCACTAAATTAACAAGCATGTCATTAGACTGGTTGTCTCACTGTATCACAGTCCTCCGCTAACTTACACAGCTATAAACCCAGTGGACTCAAATAAAAGAAACTAAGAAATGAGGAGGCCAATTGTGAATGAACACATATACTGTACAGACAACAGACATAGAGAGAGAAAGAGAGAGAAGATGAGAACAAGAGAGAGAGAGATATAGATAGAGAGGGAGAGAGAGAGAGACAATCACAGCCTTCAATAAGGCTGTTATTGCCCTGAAAGATAAGGCAAGAAAAGCATTTTATGCCATAAAAAATAATATTAAATTAGACATTCCAATCAAAACCTGGCAAAAAAAATTCCAATCAGTCCTAGAACCAATTGCCCAATATGGCTGTGAGGCCCGGGATCTGCTGACCAACCAAGATTTTGTTAGATGAGATAAGCATCCAACTGTGAATCTGCCTGCAGAATTCTGCAAAATATTTCTCAATGTCCAACGCAAAACCTCCAATAATGCATGTAGATCTGAATTGGGACTATACCCAGTAATCCTCAAAATACAGAAAAAGTCCAAAGAAATTGGATTGCTACCTTTCCCTAAACAGAGAATACACTGTAGCACAATACCTAACAACTGTAACAGACCCAAAATGAAGAAAACATTTGACTATGTACCGTACAGACTCAGCGAGCACAGCCTAGCTATATAGAAAGGGCGCCATAGACAGACCTCGCTCCCAAGAGAGGACAGAATATGTGCACACTGCCCGCAAAACGAGGTAGAATCGGAGTTGCACTTCCTATCCACATGCAAAACATATGAACACATGATTGTAGATTTAAGAATTCTTATTCCCTTATTCTATATTAATCGTTATTATAATTAATTAAGTGCTTTGGCAATATTGTTCATAGAAATATCCATGCCAATAAATCCCATTAAATTAAATTTATTTGAGAGCGAGAGAGCGAGAGAGAGAGAGAGAGAGAGAGAGAGAGAGAGAGAGAGAGAGAGAGAGAGAGAAAGGGGGAATATACTGGCCATTAGGATTTGCTAAAAACTGACGTTGATTCAAAAAAGGAAAATACATACAATAGAGAGGCACTAGATTAATCCCCCACTACCCAATTATGCCTGACAGCAGGATTAAGGAAGGTTGACTCCTCAGGTCATGTGACCCCTGATACTGTTTCCCTCTGGAGACACATGATAACACAATGTGTGTGTGTGTGCGTGTGCGTGTGCGTGTGTGCGTGTGCGTGTGCGCGTGTGTGTGTGTGTGCTTGCGCGTGCACATTTGTTTTTGTGTTGATAGGAAGTAAAGGGTAACCTGACATCCCAGAGGAATTGTTGTCACAAGTCCATATGGGGAGTCGTATATTTAAACTGTTTGTGAATGACAGGTACTTTAAAACAAATACTTGGCAGTTGATTGGATGAACCATCTGGTCGTTTTCGCTGTCGGCACACTTAAACCACGCCCGTGAAGCTATAAACACGACGATGATTGGAAATTTCAGTTGCTACTTGGACACATTGAAAATTATTCAGAGGCTTTCCAGACTGATTCTCACAGTGACATTAAACTGAATCTCGTGAGATCAGGATGGCCTCGCGAGACTAAGTAAAGGGTGCTTTATCTATTTTCTTATACTGTGTAAATGGTTGAAGACACACTGATAACACAGTGGGTGTGTGTGCACCTACCATTATTTTTCCACATGTAGAGCATGTGATAATCATGTGTGACACTTTTTGTAAATTGCATTTGAGTCAAAAATTATTTGTAATGTCAGTTAATGTGTTGGTTAACAGATAAAAATGTATGGGCACGTTTTTACAGAGAGAACTAAGATAATGTCTTAGAGATTAAGAGGATATACTGAGATGTATTGTCACAGCCATATCGTGCCTCTCCACTAGTTTATTGACCAGTTTATTGAATTAGCAGCTAATTAATTGGCACAATATCACATATACATTGTACACCAATAAAACATTGTATTTGTATTACTCCAGTGATCCTCTAAGGCATGTTATCAATTGCACACGTTGTCATTCACGTCTTGACAATAATCTTTGCCTATAACAAATTATGATAAACCTACGAATGGTTTTCATTCTGACCCACAGGGGGTATCCATGTTGCGTCAGGACTCAGGTCAGTTATTCAGTACCTGTTCTCCAGGAGAAGCCTGGGTCACTTTCAAAGCATGCTGTGGCGAGATAATGGGTCTCAATGTTGTCTGTGGCCGAGCGCCAAGTATTTTGTTTTCCCCCGGCAGAGGAGGGCCGGGAGAGAGAGTCTAGGTGGTTACTCAACCGTGTGTCAGGACTTAATGTATTACCCCGGTTAAGTGGCATAAATTGTTTATTAGCAGCTATTAAGTAATAGTGAAATCCAAATACCTGTGGGTGGAGAGGGTTAGTTGGACGAACATAAATCTGATAACGGGAGGTAAGGGTGCACCACACACACACATGCGTGCGCGCACACGTGCGCACCGCTCTCTTGTTTTCTTCCTCTCAGCCGTGATGTATTTAGAGTGGGAGCAGATGCATTTTAGAAGCATGTTTAAACTCATGTCAGAGCTGTGCAATCAAACGTTGAATCCCGCACATGGAACAACAGCCTATAGCCCTCATCAGCTCAATCAGGCCCATCAGGGCTGTCAATCAGGGCGGGGCCAAGCCAAGCTGTGGCAGGGTTGGTCAAGGCTGGGTCAGAGTGGCCCTGGGCCTGGCAATGTCATGTGACAATGGTGGGAGAGATATTACCTTCTATAGTAAACATTCCCTACATATTCCTTGTATAATTACAATGTTGGGATGTTTTTTTTTGTGCTTCAGACACTTAAATTAATCAACGGAAAATCTAGATCAGCATCTCTAAAAAAATGCACATATTGCAACACAAACTCTGCTCCCTCATTATATTACATTTGCACACGATTAGGTAATTTCTTGGACACATGCTAAGGACATTCATGGCATTCACTCGAATGATTAACAAAGATCATAGAGATGAGAAAAGGTTTGAGATACCGAGCTTCAGATGTCCTGGCCTCCGCATTGATGGATAATCTGCTTTTAACAGATGGATTTCTTTCAAGTAAATCCGTAGAGAAAATTATATATTTTGTAGAAGGTTTGTGAATATAAGGAAATCCTTCTGGTATGACTAGAGAACTGAGTATTTATGGATTTATGTTTTATGCGTGTTTGTACGTGTTCCATATTACATTATACAGTACATTACATTTTAAGTAACCAAATTATGTAATGTTTTGTTCAGTATGTTTGTGTGTGTGTGTGTGTGTGTGTGTGTGCGCGCGTGCGTGCGTGCATGTGCGTGTGCGTGTGCCTGCATGTGTGCGTGCGTGCGTGTGTGTTGTGGCATTCGTAGCCCCCAGGAATCATTAGGGAACCCTACTGCAATCAGCACAAAACTTGCAGGTGAATGTTTGCCATTTCTCAGGCCCTCCAACAAATGGAAATAGCCTGTGTTCTCCCTGTGTTAAATCCCCAATGCAACACAAAACACAGACGCCTCAACCAGAGCTCACGTCTGACCATGGCGCTGTGCTACAATGTAATCGAACATGAAAACGTGTTCCTCTCTAAGCATTTCCCTGGCCCTGACAGCTCGCTAATGAGTGTATTGAATGCAGTAACACATGCTGATGAAGGATCAATGGGGCCAGAAGCTGTACAGTGACATCTGCTAACAATGTTGCATGATTAAACTAATATGTGGCCAGGAAACCTCATCTCCAGCTCTCTGGACAATCACGCTCCGAGTAGCATTCGCTGACAAGAAATGCAAGGCCTTCATGATTCCCATCAGATCACGCACTGTCCAGTCTGTGGGTGACGGAATGACAGAGACGCACACACACACATCCCATGACACAATTGGCCAGATGTTTTTCTAAAAAGAGATAGACAGACCTGATAGACAGATCATAAACTCTCAGACAATATACTTCTTAGATGGTTGCTTTGATCTGAAGGTATACCTGTACTTAACTTTATTGTAAAATACGCTGCCACCCTGGTAAGACACACCCCTAATGCAGTACATTCATGTACAGTATAGGGCAGCTAACTGGCTTGTATGAAAGGTCACAGGTGGAGTCAGGGATTCTGAAGAAAGATAAAAACATTTAACACCTCCTATTTGCTCCCTCAGAAGCTCTGTCCCCCAAATTGCACATGCCATGTCCATGACTATAGGATCGTGTTGCATGGTGTGGTCTGCACCAATATGTTTGTATTTGTGTGTTTGGGTGTGGCAGTAATACAAATGTAACACAGAGCAGAGCAGCGGCGAGAAGAAGCATCTACAGGAAACACTTCTCGTCAGCAGGAGAACCACCAGAGCTTGAATACAGAGGAAGACAATACAGTTAGGACCATGGGACAAAAGCAACAAGTGGCATTGAAGACACAGGTGGAGCTAGCAAGACGATCTATGAAACGGTGCAGGGACATAAAATACAAGGAAATACAAGGAAATACTGATATGATATGACAAAACTAACAGATGGGGAACACGAGACAGACAACAGAACGTTACAGTAAACAGTAAGCATTTAACAAACCGTCTCCTCTGACTCTAACAATGGCACATGCAACTGTGCACAGCAAATTTCAAAAATGCCATTTTTCCTGTTTACATTATATTGTAACGTTGATTTGTTTAAACATCATTAAATGCAACAGAGATTCAATGTCGTGCTAATTTGAAACTACAGTAGCGATACTCTGAATGTAAGGTTAAGATTAACTTAATTCTAAAATCTACAGTAACTTCAGCTCTGCTGGTGTTACCTTTAGCCTTACAAAAGACTCGTCTGGCCCAGGTCCAGCATTGGCTTGAAGGAAGACCATTGCAGAAATAACGCCTGTAATTCCATGGGGAACACAAAACACTATGGCGCTGTGTGAAGGCACAATGTCGTACTGATTCAATAGAAGCCTTCATTATCGGAGTGGAAAGACAGGAATGAATAGACTCATTTGAACCCACAGCACAACTCAGGTATACCTATGTAAATTGATCGCTTACCTCCAAAATATACCTATAAATGCATATTTCCAAAATCAAGCACAGAACTATATTTTTTACATAAGCACTGCATGTGCTCACACACATGCATGCACACACATACACACACCAGCATCACCCTGCAAAGCACAGTAAAGTGTCCAGATTTCCTCTGAACCTCATCCAAGACATTTTTCCAAACGCCGCTAATGCTTTCAATGAAAAGAAAAAACAAACAGGCCGGTTTTTCTTGTACGTCTACATGATCGCCATTTGGGTGCAATTTTATACTATTAATACCTAATTTTCATAATTGCAGGGTCATCTCTGGGGTGTCTGGATACTTCCCTAACAGCTGCAACAGAGCAGAGTTTAGTCTGGACTAGGAATGAATAGATTATACTCATACAGAATTCAAGTGCCATGCAAAATGTGAAAACACATACCAGCCTGCATATACAGTAAAAAACAACAACTGCTATCAAATATATTTGATATTTTTGTGAACTTGGCAAAAATGGCAGGACAGAAATTGCAAAGCCTCATACAAATAGGTACCACAGCTAGAACCTTTTTTTTTTTTTCAGTGTGCTTAACACAGAAAAACATATCAGATGCATATAGGCCCTCGAGGAGCTAGCAAAGACTAAATAGATTCCGACTGAGGAAAAACAATTAGCTTTACGCCGGAAATGTAAATGAAACCTTAAAGGCATGCCTGCTGTGCCAGTGGACCAGCCAAAGCCTAACAAGTTGACTGATTATTCCACTGCTTTATTCAGGATGAACACAAGCACCTCTCTCTTGGTCTTGCTCCACTTAGAACTTCTATATAGTCTCTTATAACTTAATTTAAGGACTTATAACATATTTTATGGAGACCAGATAAAATGCTTGAAGCTCTTTTAAACCTAAACCTTGAATATTTATTATGGGGATAGATTCAAAACCACCACAACCACCATACCACGCCATGCCTACAAATGTCACACGATTCAGAACTGTAAACGGCTTTCATGAACAACTGTCCTGTTATTTTAAACAATAAACAGCAGACATGTAATTGTGTGAATAGAATAACATAGCTTTGAAAAACAGTCATAAGCCTAGTAATAAATATCTGATCAATGATCCGCGGGAAGAAAGAAGTTGGGAATGCAAGATATACTGAAAGACTTAGAAGTGGTCTTTGCTATCAAGCGTCACTTTCCAAAGCTTGACCATTTATTACTCAACAGTCCACCGCCAGCTGTCAACGTAGGCTTTGCTGGGTTTACAGCACGGAGGTCTCAAAGGTCAACTATCTGTCTACCTCTGTCACGTTCAAGCCTAGTACGCAAGGGAAAGGAGAGCTGACAGTTTCACGGCTTCCTCGCGGAGAGCAGCCTGTTGTTTTCATGTTCAATCAACCATCAAACGTGGCCGGGGCCGTGTCAGTACAGAACAAAAACAAATGAACCAGCGCCAAGCCGCCACAACCACCCCAAAAGCACTGCACTGATAAACACAGGATGGGTCATGGTAACAGTACCCAGATGGATGTGCACTAATCAATAGAAGTGTGTACCATGAAAGGCATGTACTGTATGGAATGAAACAATAGCCAGTACCCTCAAAGCCTAATGAACGCCTTGAACCCTGCTGTACAACTTCTGTAGGCCAAATAACAGGCTATCGTAGAAAATTGTGCCAAACTTATGGAAAACGGAAGCCACATCAAACCAGTGCTAAAGAGGGGGACGATGTGAAGGAACGCTCATTGTTTCATTCTCTTGGACTTTATGGCTGGTTTAAACTGTAAAGTGGTGCGCCTAGTAGACAGGGTCTCCTTTTACATGAAACTGGGGTCTCCACCTTAAGACCTATAAAGTTGAGCCAGCTGGCCTGGATCTGCAATTATACATCATTATCACATAGACAGACAGGTAGACAGACGGGCTGACTACTTGAATATTTTTGAGAAGTAAAATACTATTGAAGTGGCCAAACCTAAACTTTGTCAACATATCAAAAAAGCTAGATTTCTTGAGTTTGCTATATGACCACTGCTGTATAAAGAGCTGATATTATCACTCTGATTATTTCTTGAGGAAACATTTCTAACCAAATGGTCAGTTTGTTTTTAAAGGTTTACTTTATGTCACTAATGCTGATGTGTATCATTTCTTGTTAACTGTGTTTACAACCCACACTGCATAAGGAACTAAAGATTCAGAAAACAAACGCAGTCCCCAAACAAGTCCCTGCTTGGAGCCAACATCCCATCACAATAGCTGCTAACAGCTATTTTTATGGCTATAGTAATGCTTATGCCATATGTGTTTATCATCCAAAATCTTTCAAGGGTCAAATGCATAATTTCCTTTTAAACAGTCTGTACAGAACACCTACATGTGAGGCAATATACAGTAGCAAGTAGGTTCCTAGGCAGGCACAAAAGTTTCACCTCAGCTGTTACTGAGCCACCAACCCATCTGAATAAATGTGTGATAATAACCACCAAGACTGAGGCACATTACATATGCTTGAGGGAGGGGGGTGAGAGGTCCAGACAACATTGACCATATTCAATATGCATGAAGTTATCACATATTTTGACTCCATACCAAACAAATGACCCCGCCAGCACACTCTTGTTGAACGTAAACACTTTGATGATCAAGGGGCCACAGCATTTTGAATATCAATTTGTGCTCTGCAAACATGAGCATATTTGCAAAGCACCTGCTAGTGTTTATTGCTATCATTAGCTGTTGATCTGAACACAGGAGTTCTGAGTAAAGTGCATCTGGCACAAGTGAATGTGGCACGCCAAATACTGCAATGGTAAGTAACCATAAAACCGCACATGTAGTAGTTAATATCCACCTCGCTCCATGTTACCGACTGATTAGGGACTTTAAACAGCCAGCTCTGTTTTAGGAGAAAATGTACTGTGTCTATAAACAGCTCTAATTTGGAATTGGTTTGATAATTTGGTGTTCTACAGCATTAAGGTGGTGTTATTTGCATTTTCCCCAAATCGGTTTCTCTCTATTTGTATAGAGATGTGTGTGTGTGTGTGTGTGTGTGCGTGTCTCACATACCGGATCTATGAATCTGGGCTCTCTAACACGGCAGACAGACCAACTGATTCAACATCATGCCTGCCTTCAGATTAAAAGACCACAAGAAGGTGGCAGACCAATTCAGTGGCTGTTTATCAGTGAGTGCAAACTCTACTCCAAGTGACTAAGGGAGTACATATGTGTTTCTCACACCTGGAAATAAACTGAAACAGGCAAAAGTGGGAAAGCTGGGAGAAAGAAAGAGCATCCAGATATGGCAGGTACTACAATTCCATCTAACCCCTTCCCCCCCCCTCCCCCCCTCCCACACACATACAACCCACCTCCAGGTTGGGGGGGGGGGGGGGCAGGTAAAGTGTACTGCAAGGTATGTGAGCCATCTGTGAAGCATTTGTGGAATTAAAAATAAATTAATTAATAATAATGTGGGTCTGGTGCACTTGGCTGTGGGTTTTGGCACTTGGCAGTAGACTAAAATAAAAGAGTAGCCCCAGGCAACATACATCATATTTACTCATAGAAATACATATTGAGGCTGCATGTATATTCGATTCCCCCCTGTCCTAAATGTTAAGCTTGAAGTGCAAATGTGTCTGTGGCTGGCTTGAGGTTAATGGAAGTGTGAGTAATGTTCTTAATGCTTCAAAGAAAAAGACGTATACAGTAGATTGTCAAATCATCTTGTGTATTTCAGAGGGGTGCGAAAATAAATGATGCCCATGTTTCACTTTATTTTAGTTGTTTATTTTAGAGTTTTGTGTACTGTATGTAAAATATATGCAAAGTTACAAAGCTCAAAGTACACACAGAGAGAGTAACTCTTTCCCACAGAAACATATGTTCTCAGCTGCCTGAAATGCCTTGGAATTCCACTTGTTTTCTCCTTTCCTTACTTCCGTAACATGATGATGACGCAATCATGTCAGAATATGATAAAGCTGTGTCTCCTGTATATGGTCTGCCAAATGTAGAACAACAAAGAAGTCAGTGGTGTAAATTCATATTTACTACTGTTCCAGACCTTTCACAGTGCATGTCACATGACTGCTTTATGCTTTCATACGTACAGTTACAGTATATGCTGGATTTATGACTATCACTCATAAAGGAGTTAAGTGTCACAATGAGAGATTCAGTTCCTAGGACTGTCCCGAATACCATTTTACAGGTTTCAAATACTTTTAACAGCATTACAAACACACAATTATAATGAATGTTTCATAACCTGTTAACAATTAAAGCGAGCGGCAGGAGCGTTTGCAGGTTTTCAATAGCACATAACTATGGCGGGGACATACGGCGACAGTGGCAGTGAGTAGAGCGGGGTGACAGGTGATCCAAAAGTTGCTGGTTCAATCCCAGCTAACTCCTCACCAAGTGTGAAGGTGTCAAGCTGCTCCCGGTGGTTGGACGCAGCAATCGCCATTGGTGTATGAATGTGTGTGTCAATGGGTGAATGTGAGGCAATACTGTACAGCGCTGTGTCCGGTAGTGGCCGGTAGGTTGGAGAGCTATATAAATGCAATCCATTTACCATACCTGTACAACAGAAAGTAATCAAGGCTTTCAACTTTGAGCCAACTACTCACCTGAAGACTCATTATTATATGAAGCTGAACTTACTTAAGTGCACTCAATGCTTGCTTTACAAGTTTTGATAAACTGCTCCTTGAGCTCCGTAAAGTTTTAATGTACCTCGTTCTTGAAGAGGATCACTTGCTAAAAGAAATAGACTTTGTACAAATTATCTATTTTTGGTAGCATTTCATTTTCGGCTGCCTCTTTAATTATTTGTGCCTTATGTCCTCTTGCATGTTTATTATGTTAATTTCCTGCTCTCCTGAAATTTAACAGGCTGCTCAAATGCATGAAGAGTCGTACAATAGAGGGCCCAGATGATCCTTAAAAAGGACCTGCGGACCTTAATAAGGACCTGCGTTCACGGGCCCCTGGCTAACGCTGGGCCCCAATGCGGTTGCATTGTTTGCAATAAAGGTAGTTATGCCCTTGGTGTTGAATGAATAGCCCCACTCTCATCTTATAGACATAGTCAATTTAAATCAATTGTGTTGATGACACAGTGTAGGGCAGGCAATTACAATTTAACATGTGGGTTTATATGGAGACAGTAGGGATTAATGGGAAAGCATGCATGCATAATGGAAAAAAAATGTATACCCGAATCCCAATATTTAAAATTGAATACATACCCAATGAAAGAATACCTGAATAATCTAATATATCATCAGTTTCACAACCTGTAACTATGCATTGATTGTGGATTTGTTGCATTATTATGAAAAAGAGCGGTCAATAGGCTTGGGATCGGTCAATAGGCTTGGGGTCAGTCAATAGGCTTGGGATCAGTTCATAGGCTTGGGGTCGGTCAATAGGCTTGAGATCGGTCCATAGGCTTGTGATCGGTCAATAGGCTTGGGATCGGTCCACAAACTTAGGATCGGTCAATAGGCTTGGGATCAGTCCATAGGCTTGGGGTCGGTCAATAGGCTTGGGATCAGTCCATAGGCTTGGGGTCGGTCAATAGGCTTGGGGTTGGCCAATAGGCTTGGGATCAGTCCATAGGCTTGGGGTCGGTCAATAGGCTTGGGGTTGGCCAATAGGCTTGGGATCAGTCCATAGGTTTGTGGCCAATCAATAGGCTTGGGATCGGTCAATAGGCTTGGGATCGGTCCATAGGCTTGGGATCGGTCCATAGGCTTGGGATCATTCAATAGGCAAAATTAGGCAGCATCCTACAGGGCGGCATGAATTTGAGGCAGAATTTTGCGTGCCCCTGATCAGTGTTAAGCTGTAAATAAAACATAACATGACACAAAGATTATTTTACACTGTAGATATTCCCAAAGAGAGATTTTTATGTCTTGTCTAAGGCAGCAGAACGTCCAAACCCGGTGCTGTCTGGATAGTTTTTAAGTTGTTTATTAAGGACATAATTTGCTGTGAGCATCTGATAGCATTTTGGGCAGTGAATGGCTTTTATATTAAAGTTGTGTTTCTAGTTTTTCATTGCGTTTCATGTGCATGGATATTTTATATTTTAAGTGGGCAGAGAAAAGGGACCTGCTTTTTAATGAAAGCCATTTATACAGGCCAGATGGGATCACATTTTTCTGATGAAAGCTTATATGGAAATATTCAAAAACAGTTATTCTTTCTTTTCTTTTTTTGAAGGTGAAGGGGAGGGGGTCTCAAACAGAAGCCACTGTGGCTGCCATGTTGTTACCAGCTGACTGTTACTGTTGTAACTTATATGGATTGAACTGGTTAACCCACTTATTCTACCATTCTTCAGAGATCTGTAGAGAGGTGACAAAATCATTATTATACTACATACATAAATTCGAAAGGCCCGGTAAAAAGATTTGCATTTTGTTTTTACTTGGACATACCAGGGGAGCTATTTTAAACTATTTTTGTAGATAACCGCTGTTATGATAATGAGACAATCATTTGCAGGAACACATTTTTCCACTTTATGTTTTCTTGTGATAGCGGCTAAAGTCTCAGGAAGGCGATTAAAGGCTCTTCATACACCATTAACCAGGAAGTGGTACTATAACGACTTGAGGCTGTTGCCAAGTTTGCCACTATTCCATCCCCCTATCAACAATCTAAACTGTCACGTACTGTATGTTTAGATTCAGGAAAACTCCAATGAGAATATGAGAATGTTTCTCAGTTACTCAGTCTCAATGTAACAAGGCTGGTATATCACTGGTAGCAATATCACAGCCCAAATCTCTTCAAGCCAGGCCAAACATCAACAATAGAGGATTTATGTCCTGTTAGCTCAGTGGATTGAGGCACATATACCTGTAGGGACAATTTGGAATAAAAACATTTTAACGTCAAAGGCAAGCCAGCTGTCCAGTGGGTTTTTGTTATACTTTGGAGATGAAAGATAAGCATCAATATCTAAAGATAAATATGACTATCGAGTGAAAAACATATACTGTCCGTCGCACACAGGTGTAATACAATTGCTCTGATTTAAGGTCTTATTGAGGTGAAATCACTTGCAGGAGCAAAAGCAGAGTGCTTCTGGATATGATTTCAACGCAAGGCATGCTGGGTGGGATACCACACACACCCTGGTCAGAGAACATCATAGTGAAGTGTTTTGGACAAGGTGATGGGTTAAATGTGTGACCAGTGAAGTGTCTGCTTTAATCAGAGACCGCCGACATGTAAGCATCGCAGGACCTGCGAGAGATTTGTCTGCTCTGTCTGTTCAGAAGGTGAGACAACCGCACACGTACCTGCAAACGGAAGGAAGACACACGTCACATTTGCAACCTTGGTGATTGACTGTTCTGAAAACCTGCTGCATCACGTTGTGTTACAAATGTCACATAGAAAGATTTACTGACATAATGAACCAACTTGGGAACACACATTTAGTATAATAATAACAATAATCATCCTCTGTACAGGTTATTCCTCCATCTCGATTGAGCTTGCTCATGCACAAACAGCACACACTGCCGACCCTGAAGAAAGGAGTCTGTTGACTGTTGGACTCTGCAACCTGCTTAAGAAGACCTCCAGGGTTGATAGCTAAGAAACATAAAACAGGTGCATGCAAGCATGGACACACCACACACACACACACACACACACGCACGCACACACAAATATATGCACACGCACACGCCCACTCTCTCCCTGTCTCTCTCTCTATCTCTCTCTCTCTCTCGCTCTCTCTCTTTCTCTCTCTCTCTCTCCAAGTGAGAGAGTGGTAAATGGTCCCCAGATTCTCTCAGAGAATGTGTGAAGGGGGCTTTTATTCTGCCCCTGTTCAATATCAAAATATCTCACTCTAAACACCAAAGCACATGTGCAGAGGTGTGCAGGCAGTGTTTGAAGTACTGTAAAAGTTGAGAAGTGGCCAAAATCAAAAGGCGTCTTATGAGAACACACACACACACACACACACACACTTCACACAAACACACACACACTTCACACACACTTCACACACACACACACACGCACGCAAGCACAAATGCTACAACAAATAATTTTCGTTATATTACTACTTTTTTATCTGTACCTAACAATTTACAAACATTGTAGTATTAGTTTGCATAAGCATCAGTAAATTAGGCCATTGCAGTTACAATATTGCTGTGAGCAGCAGGTTGCCGGGTTCAGTCTACACTAGACTTTCAAAGGCCTATATTACATCTTGTTTGTGAGATATGCCTATGCCTATATATGCTCGTGAAACAATCTCCAAGATCCAGTTTGTCGTCGTCGGGTGAAACATCTTGTAGTGTGTGACCCCCTGTCGCAGATCAGTCACGTAGTGTGAATCACACAACGACATCAAGACACCCAATTACAAGAGAGACAGTTGTGTAGTTGATCTAACGACTTTAAACGTTTGATCTAACGACATCTTGCTCAAGCAGCCTTACAGTTAGGCTGGGCATCTTGGAGCAGGTGTTCTCAAACTTATTAGCTCGCGTAACATGGCATAACAGCCATACTATTTGATAGTATTTTATAAGCTAGTAGCAGAATATATCAAAATAATTTATAAACGGTACTGCTACTTAAGGCAAAAATATGCAATTTCTATGCCATTTTTAAATGTTATTTAATATCTGAAATTCACCTTGTGGCACCCTCTGCTGTGTCTTGCGACCCCGCAAGGAGTCCCAACCCCCACTTTGAGAACCACTGCTTTGGGGTACAAATCCACAAATGTTTGGCTGTGAGTCAACCTGTCTACATTTCATGTACCTCTATTCGCACATATACATTAAATTGCATGTATCTGTATTCATTTCATTTTTTGATCTTATATCTTTTTTTTTTAAAGTATGCACCTGTATAAACTCATTTCACTTTTATCTTATATTTTTACAATGCCTACAGCATTTTAAACTTTGTTGCTTTATTCCTTATGTATTTTCTATAGGCAGAAGCAGGGACGTTTTACATCAATAATCAAAGGAGAACAATGTTTCATGCACATGAAGCTGGGGTTCTGAGTGGGGATTCAAAAGATTCAGCTTTTCCGCATTAAATTAATTTAATCAGTATTTCCTCATCATCAGATATAGCATCACATAATAAAATCCAGCATGTAAAATGGCAGAAATGTACTATGTGCAGGGGAAAATATATATATATGTTTAAAGTTGAGTGCTTATTAATGCACTTCATTAGATTAGGGTGTTAAAACTCTATAAAGCATGTGCATAAGCACAATGGATTGCCTTTGTCTCATGTGGAGAACTGAGATGTCACTAAGAAGAAATACTGTATAACATGAATACATGTAATATGTCAGCGAATAAGCTACATGTCAAGTAATTGTTTGTTATAGTAATGACAGTATATTCATCTATAAGGTTACATGTAGATGCGGTTAACATCTCCAAGCATGCAAACAGCTAATCTGAGTCCAGTGAAAGACACTTTAGTAAATACATCAATGTGGAACATTCCTTCCTGTCCGCTATCTGACTGCACTGGCTTTGTGTTTGTTTAACTATACAGTCATGCGATGAGAGGATTCCTGGGTTTTCTGCTCCTGTAGCATGTGTTTGAAGTGCGTGATTGTGTGTACATGTGACGCTCGCTTGAAACCCTGTGTATCCTTGATTGTGCGTATGTGTTGTATGTATCTCCATGTAAGAGTGTGTGTGCGTGTGCGTGTGTGCGCATGCGTGTATGTGTGTATACACACAATGACGTGTGTTCTATATTGTGTTCCATGCTCTGTCAGCGAAATGAAACCATTAGACCTGGCATATTGTGTACGCAAGTTTACTGCACACTACATACGAAACTACTATTTTCCAAATACGGGGAGTATGATGACAAAAATGTAATGACATAATCTAGCAATTGCATTTCTTCTAACTTAACTGAACTTGTACGGTTGCTGTAAACACTGGTCCAATCACTTGTGATAAACAGACTCTTTTGAAAGGATAAATAAACAGAGGCATACATCTGTGTTGAGTCTGACTGGCTTTTACTACATTACTATACATTGTGCTTAATTACATAAGTTGCCTGAAATGTTGTTAAAAGCAAAAATAAAATGAAACATTGACTAAATAAAAGTGTATACTGAATTTGAAAAGTCATAAGTGTCCAAGCTCTAAGCAAGAGCACGGCATAGGCCTACAAACTAGTCGTTATTTACACAACCAGTGAATCAAACAAATAAACGGGAGTGTTACGCCAGTATCCATATCATTGTTCAGTCCAGATGTGTTTTCATGTCTTCTTCCTATTTTCTCACTTAAACTTGCACATCCCAAACACACACAATCACAAACAGCAGAAGGGCAGCTTCATCATTCTGTTCTAGTTCTTTTTGTTACTTAATATGTCTCACCGCGCTAACCAAACTAACCGGCCAATCTGACACAGGCTGAGTATTGTTGGAATAAGGTATGAGCATTCCTGAAATGAAAGGTGGCCACTTTCCCTTAGCTGAACCATGTCTGTTCAATGAGAAACCCTCCTTAACTGCTAGCCTGCGAAAACACAGCTGCAATAGCAAAAGACTGAGCGGTCCACTCCTCTTGAGTCAGGGTCCGGGATGTCAGCAGAACTGACCCCCCAACACACAGCAAATAAAACTGATTTACAACTGGTTTGCTGGCTACACCACACTTTATAAAACTGTCTAAGGTAGAGTTACGACCCTGGCTGATACACACACATAGACACCATAATATGCAAACACAACCGCACAAGCCCAGGCACATTCACACAGATAGAGGATCATATGAGCACTTGTAGGCATGTGAATTTAAATAAGATATGGACCCTATGCTAACCCTAATAGATGGATAAAAGCATGAACATGTATATGAGCAAGGTTTATAGTACACAAATATAGACCTTAGGGAATGGGATATATATTGTATTGTACAGCAATATACTGTCATCTTGCAGCAATAACAGATTTTGACGTTTTTAAGAGCAAATATATGGCTTCCAACAAATAAACCCATGTGGGTTTAACTGTGGACAGTTAGCTGTAATGCATCATTTTAAATGATTAATCTGACAGATACGAAGGGAAATAATGTGAAGCAATGCAGGACCGAGATACACAGAATTACGTATTTGTGTTTGTGTGAGTGCGTGCGTGCATGACTGTGTGTATATAGACGTCTTACACAATGTGTTAGCAAGCACATATATGTTTCAGCAGTGCCATGCTCCATTAAGGTGGGGGTCATTCCAGAAAGGGTTAGAGAGCAGAGAAACAACACGAGGGAGGATATCTTCACCAATTTTGTGGTCACACTGTTAAGATTTACATATAGGATTGATTTTTCATTGTCCTACACAGCTTACACAATAAGCTAATGGTATACGATCATGTATCATTTCATGCATTATTGAAACATGTTAGTGAGTTAAAGCAGTTCTGCAGGAAGGACTATGCCAAAATACCTTAACGGCAATTTTTCCTGAAGAAAATTTGATAAAGAAGGTATTTTGATGAAGCTGATTAATTTAAGTCGATGTTTCTCAAACCCTCTGGAGTCATGGCCTTCTTTGAGTTACAGTAGGCCTAAGTTAGCCTGGTGTAGCAGGTCATACTCCTTAGGGAAGGGTTTGTAGTTGTTTCCTCTTACTTGGCTTAGACCTCTAGTTCATTTTGAAACTATTGGACAGCGCTGAACCAATTGGCATTGCTTCAACTGTTTCGATAGTCTCACTTCAACGTCACCTCACCTCTGTGAAAAAGGCTCAGCAGCGCATGCACCTACTGAGGCTATTGAGAAGGTATGGTCTGAAGGAACACCTGCTGATGACTTTCTATCGGTCTTCAATTGAGAGTGTACGGCATTACTGTCTGGTACTCCGGCTTTTCAGCAGCTTAAGTCCATTAACTTTAATATAAGTGAATAATTTAATACAAGCACGCAAGCAAGCAAGTTTTTTTTAGCACTACCATCAATACAATGTCAGACAAGACTGACTCTCAGTACTGTGACAGACACAAGAGCAGCTTCATGGGTGAATTCTGTCACTCTCTCATCCATTCAGTTGATAAGATATTTTCCTTATTAAGAACCTTGCGGACGATTCGGGCTCCCCGGCCCCAACTTCAGCACACGTGTAATCTGATAGCAGCGTAAGATGCTGTCCATTAGCTCCTCCACATGTGAATGCTGCATCTCCTCCTCCTTCAGGAGAATAAACAGAGTCACACACCGCTACCACACACACTGCTCGACATGTTCATCCCCTCAAACCCAGCGGCGAGCAGCTGGGCCCTGACACTAAGCAGGCGGCCTAATGTTTTATCTTGTCGTGTTACAGAGCTACTGAAAGACAACCTCTCCAATCTCCAATGTGGACAGGACTGACCTGTTGCAGAGCAGGAACGACGTCTAATGAACAACTTCCACTTGTTGGAGATAAAGGACCATGTCATGTGTTAGAGTAATAGGCTGCACTTTGTCCTTTTGTTGACTATGGAATTCACCTTACCTTATCTTACCTAAATATTATACATAGATGAGGGTTAGACAGGACATGAGAGTCAACCACACATATCATAGCCCCTCCATAATTGAGTACCTCCGTGCTGTTTGAGAATGCAGAATGTCTCAATGATTGTATATACCATCTCAAAGGAATGCTTCCAGCTCCTTATTGAATCCATACAGTACCACAAAGCATTCACACTGTTTTACCCAGCACTGGTGTGACTGAGTGTATGCTGAAAATGGCATATGCAAACACAAACAAACAAGCGGATATAGACGCAGCACACTCATATCAAGCTCTTGATCTTGCATGCACATAGCATCCATTACTAATAAACAACTGATGTGATTGTATAGACTGCTTTAAGCTCTTGTTAACAGTAACCTGGAAGTACTACACAAGACATGTAGACTTTCAAAATTATAATACAATATAATATTATTCTATTATTTTCATTTTCATCCTTAAAATTTTTCTTTAAAAACTGTAGAAAACTTAACAAGTGTTCTGGTGTGCTCTGGTTAAAGTGTGATAGAGGTATCATGCATGTGTGTGTGTGTGTGTGTGTGTGTGTGTGTGTGTGTGCATATGCGTGTGCGTGTGCGTATGCTTGTGCATCCAGACCCAAGAACGTGTCTAATCAGCCACAATAGGCCAAACCATCTGTGTGGATAGGGCTTATGAGAGACTGCAACGGCAGGTGCCTTTGAGATGGCACAGATCACATAAACCAAGGAGGTTGTTAAGATGTGAGACACTGGGCGTGTCCACACCCAGCCAGCGGTGCAGGAGGGTGTTAAGATGTGAGACACTGGGCGTGTCCACACCCAGCCAGCGGCGCAGGAGGTCTAGTCAGTCTGACTTTAAAGTCTCTTTAATTGTTGTGTGATCTTAGATTCTACTTGTCTTCTGTAGCACGTCTGAAACATAGTAATAAGGATCAATAGAAGCCCATATTGTGCTCCATTATGGACTGAGCCAAGCTTACTAAAGTTGATATAATTTGGATAATCGGGTGATATAAGAGATTATTAAGACCATGCGTTCATATCACATCAAGGGATCTATACTCATTTAAGGCCACAATGTTTTCACAGGCCATAAAGTGACATAGCTGAATATTGCAAATTAAAACTGCAGACTGGGCATACTGGGATTAAGACATGGAACCTTTCAGAAGGGAGTTAAGCACTCTCATCTATTCTGCCCTCCTAAATAACTTTGTGAGTGTGTTTCTATAAACAACATGAGTAAGTATGTGTTCAGCAGGTCATCCACATAACAGAGCTAAGCAACTATGATACCTTGGAGTGGGGATTGAACCCGTAAGGGCATTTCTCCATGCGTCCAAAGCTTTAAGCACTCAGTTAAGAAATGAAATGTAACCTCTGTTTTGTTGTGAGTACACGACGTTTGCATGTGCACTGCACATATTTACGTGCAGGCACATGAAACATAAAATTGAACTAGAAAGGAATCCCACCGCATTGAGGGAAGAAAATGACCAGTGCATAAACCACAGTTATTTATCTGATCTGTTTGTTTGTTTGTGGGTCTGTCTGCACATGCTGTATGTTTCAATAACAGCCAGTTAGAAGTAAGAAGAAAAACAGATGTGAATTTAACTGTTTGCCCAAAAAAAAAGAAGGGGTGGGGGGAGACAACAACATCTATTGCTGTTCTGTTGCATTTGTGTACCTTACAACCCATTCACTTATTGACCCCTTCAATATTGGACTAGCCTAATAAAGTGCATTACAATGGCCTGCCCGGTGTTGCTGACAATTCTATTATTGTGTTGGCGTGACACGTCCACAATGCCAGCTATGAATGCAATGTTGTCGTCATCCCCCCACACACACACACACACACACATAATACCCCCCGGCACGGACCGGGTCAATAAATAGCAGTCACTATTACCGACATTATGATTGTTACACAGGCATAGTAGCTATGTGTCTGGCTGTTTGAGGCATCTCCCTCTTTCTCTCTCGCTTGTCTCCAGCCATCTCCTTCCCCCACTCAGTGTCTCTGCCATCTTGGCCTTCCCAACCCAGCCTCTGTGAGGGCTTCGTGTTCCTCCCATGCAGAAGCTGCCTAGAGATTCCTGGCCCAGAGTGACCCTGTAATATCCTAATATGCTGTTTTGCAGTTACAGTAATCAGGTGGACAAGTGAACTGGACTGGGCTTGGGATTGATCATGTATGCTACTACAAGTGTATACTTGTGTAAACAGCGGTAAACACATTATCCCTTTTAATGTAACATTTGCATTTACAACATGCATGCGTTTTCCTGTGTTGGAACCACACAATAATACACAGCACTCATTCAAGGCAGGACAAAGATCTATGTTAAGACCTATACAGTCTGCACTGAACTGCATATAGCAAGACTGGATGACATTTATAATGAGGGCAAATGAGACCCGGTGGTTTCAGGACCCCCCTTGGCCCCAGGTGCAGCAACCTATTCTGTTTCAGACAGAGGTCATTGTCCCCTATCTCCCTCTCTCTCTCTCTCTCTCTCTCTCTCTCTCTCTCTCTCTCTCCCTCTCTCTCTCTGTGGGGGGTGGGTGGAGGGACAGAAGGACAGCACCCTTCAGCGCCCCTTTGGCTTGACAATGGGTCGCTTCTGCCCAGCTAAATAGTGTGTTTGTCAGGTGTGTGCGTGTGTGTGTATGTGTGTGTGTGAGAGAGAGAGAGAGAGAGAGAGAGAGCGAGAGAGAGAGAGACCTCGTAGAATAAACTTCCCCTGTGCTCTGACCTTGGCCAGAGTCTTGATCAACTGTCCATCCTCATCCAAACTGTGTCAACTCATCGCCTGCTCCCTACAGTCAGTGAGAGCTGCAGATAGGGACTGTCGCCTATTTTCAGCCCCCAGTGTGTGTGTGTGTGTGTGTGTGTGTGTGTGTGTGTGTGTGCGTGTGTGTGTGTGTGTGTGTGTGTGTGTCTACTTAGCAGTACTGTATGCTTTGTGCAACAGTTTTACATCTACATGTAATTTTAATGTAATGTTAGCTAGAGTCAGATACAATATTTACTGAAGGTGCATTCAGTACATTCCATTGGTCAAATATTGATATACACCATTTTAAGAAAGAAATGCCAGGCAGTGAAAAGCACAAGCCCCTATGGGCTTTCTTCTCCACAATAAAGATGTAAGTTATCTCTACTTGTGTTCTAGAGAGCCCTGTTACTTTAATGCAAGCTTACATTTCAGGCATGAGCACAAGGAAAAACAAGATATATATTGGGATGGGGAGAGAGAGAGAGAGAGAGAGAGAGAGAGAGAGAGAGAGAGAGAAGGGAAGTATGGCCCTTTTGCTCCCTCCTGTGGCTAAAGCATTCAGGTATGACGAATGTTTACATTACAAATTCAAGAATTACCTCCTCAAGAAAAAAATAAAAATAATAATGAATATGAGATATATAAAAATGTTGTAATTATTATAATAATAATATTAATTATTATTATTATTATTAGTAGTATTTTTATTATTATTATTAAAAAATATATATTATTATTATTATTAGTAGTAGTAGTAGTAGTGACTGAGTACAATAGTGCAGCAAATAGTAGTAGCTTTTAAACTAATACATTTAATGGAACATTATTTTCATATATATTTTTAGATTTGCAATGTTTACACCAACCTTGTCTTTAAATGCTTTTATGTATTTGTGTGTATTTTATATGTATTTATGCCTAGGCCGATAGCACACAAAAGGTCAACAAATAAAGCCTTAAAAATACTAATAATAAATAACATCACTTTCGCTAAACATAAGCCACAATCAGTGTCAGAAAATAAAAACATGTCTTGATTGCAGAAGAGAGTGGGAGCAGGCGGACAGAGTGTAAATAAATAAACAGCAGTGCATGACGACAGAGAATGGAGCGCGGTGCGTGGAGGTAACAGTGAGTGTTTCGGGTTCAGTGGCTCCCACACAGACACAGCTGAGTGATGGAGGTAATAGCAGGGCTGTAACCCCTGCATGACATACATCCATCCATCCAGCCAGCAGTGACTGGGAACTATCATCATCTGTCTCAACAGGAGCACATCAGAGCAGTAGAGTGGTTTGGGCTGCGCTCTCAAACTACCACAATAAAAGGGCTAATATCTGTGCGTGCGTGTGTGCGTGTGTGTGTGCGTGTGTGTGTGCGTGTGTGTGTGCGTGTGCGTGTGTGCATATCATCCCTGGTCTGGTCTACTTAGCCTCTGTCCTCGGCATCAAAGGACACAGGTGACAGCAGCATTGTGTGTGCTGAGTTCTCATGTTTCCCTTTTAACATCAAAGACAGGAGCTTCGCAAGAGCAACATCATTGTACATGTGCACGCATGCATGCACACACACACATATAGAGAAACACAAATCTGCGCACACACACATACACACAAATACAAATGTGCACATGTACATTTGTATTCCCTTGTAATGTAATGGAATGTAGTTCATCATAATGTAACTCCCTGATAGACACTTGACATGTCTACATTTGTACACCACCAGCTAATTAGTAGAAATCTATACTTAGTAGCAACTCATTTACAAACTGGGCAACTACATCTTGTTTCTCATTAGCAAAACGTCTACTGAAGCATTTTCATGAAGATGCTAATTTTATGAAGATGCTAATGCTCAGCATCAAGAAGTATCAGGTTCTGCTTTTGCTCATGCCTCATCTCATCTGATATGGAGAGACCACAGAGATATCATAACGCGCCTGACAACCCATCATCATTTTCCATCTCAGCGCGTTAGCCTCTTCTGGACCTGCATGACGCAGAGCTGTCAGGCTGTGTCTGATAGCACACAGGTGTTCGGGTATGCCAGGTGCCGACATACACTGCATAGTCAAACTGCATACCTTGCCACTTAGCATTCACAGACAGGTACAGCCATAAATGCCTGCTCAACTAACATGAGCTATCAGTGGCGCAGGAGATGTTTTTAAGGTGGGGGGGACGAAAGTGTGACGAAAAATGTCTCAAATTTTAAGCCTGTA
>JAODTR010025168.1:0-23311 GCA_025399935.1 Amblyopsis rosae
TATTTCTAACCTCGTCAATGTCTTGACTATATTTTCTATTAATTTTGCAACTCATTTGAGGAAAGAATGTGTGAGTTCTCATAGAAAACATGAAATTGTCTGGGTGACCCCAAACTTTTGAACGGTAGTGTATGTATTTGTACCATCACAGTTGCCTGCCTGATTTTAATATAGCTGATGTTATTTGTATTATGTTGATCGTATGAGTGGTTGTGAAATACCATAACATCATAACAAAGGCCTATAATTAAAAAATATGAGAGTGGGGGAAATTATAACTATATACGTAAGTTAACTGTGGTGGTTTTTTTTTTTTTTTTAGATCTTAGGAAAATATACGATGGTTTATTGGAGATCAAGGGTGTGCTGATTGTCACAATTTCCCCCATCAGCCTGGGAATTGTTAACAACAAAACCAATTCTTTTTGAAGCTTCTGCCTCTGAACAGATTATTTGATGGTAATTGTGACAGACAGCTGAGTGACATAGTCACTGATTTTACGGCATTTGTGTGGTGCTTGATGTCTACAGTGTGAGATTTATATTGAGCATTTTATCTGACAACAGATACAATGCTTGTGTCTGACAACAGTCATCTTACGTATTTGTATTCAATGTCTATTTGATTTAATGTATTGTCTGGAATATAAACACAAGATTAGAATTTTTCATATATACTGTATCATTTCTACTTCCAAGAACAAATGAGTAAAAATGCATTGCAAAGTTTGAATACAGACCTACAGTACAGTATTTTAAGTATATAATGTTCCATTATGGTGCAGTGATGTGGGTTCTGTAATGCAAAACATGGGAAGACAATATTAAAGAAAAGTGGTAGCAAAAGTGTGCATTAGTTAATAGTCAATATATCCGCTGTGGGATTTGCCGAGGATGCCAACATTCTCCTTAGACCAGGAAAACCTGCAGCAATTCCCTCACATGCTGTCACATTCTCATTTACATGCATAAAACTCCCATTTTTCCCTTTGAAACTATTTGGTCAGATCATAAATAATGTGTTCATTTTGTCAATTGTGAGCAACCTTGCCTTCTCCTATAGTCTGATACACCTCATGTTGTTTAATACACGTCTTATGGAAGCATTGGAAAGCTCTGTGAAAACGACATAATCTAGAGGAATTTCTTTCATTAGAGAATGGCTAGATTTAATAATGTCCCATAGTGCTTATTAAATCAGGGCAGTTTGAGATAATGGATCCTTAAAATTCTACAAGCGGCTCAAATAATCTCTCCTCATTCTCCTCCCTCTCCTCCCACATGACTAGAATGCCCCAGACCATATTTATTACAGGATGATTCAAGTTTGGGGAAGGCAGGAGTGAGAGAAGGAGCGTGTGAAAGAGATTTCCAATAGATTACGTGTTTATAATATTAATGGAGCGCTCTGTAGTCCCACAAATGCAGCTGCAGGTGCCAGAAGTGCTGATGTTTTCAAAAAGCAGCAGAGGGTGAAGATTAGGGGAAGAACAGAAATTCCAGTTCACAGTTAATCGACAGTCAATTTCATCTTATTGGGGTGATGTACTGAGACCGGAGGTAAAGCACCTATATTGAAGTCAACTTTTTCTTTGCTGCCTAAATTGTTCAATCTATAGCTGTCAAGATGTGAGTATTGATTTATAACGCTGACACATTAGAAAGTCTGGCAGCTTCAAGGGTGCGCACTCTTTAGGTTTAGGCACTTCTTGCTTTGTGTGCCATCTCAGCACAGCAGAATACTTTGTAATGATTGAGGCATTGAACTATACAGAAATAGACAAAAATAACAACAAATGGGGCCTTCCTTACCCCCCCCCCCCCCCTCCTCTCTCTCTCTCTCTCTCTCATGGAAGTTCTCTTGGGTTACATTTCTTTCAACAATGGAGTGGGACGAATCAAGTGCGTAGCAGGTCAGCAGCAAGTTGCAGTGCAGATGGGTTTGATGGAACATTTTCTATGCTGGAAAATAACTACAGTATAAGTGATCGCTGTGAACTACAATAACACAGGCTGGAGATGGCGCATCGTTTTTTAAACTGCAAGGCAACCACGTTTAGCAATGTGGCAAAAGTAGACCATTCTAAAAGTGAAAACATTAGTTAGCCATTTATTTCATTAAGAGTTTCAAGGTTATTTGCCATAGTCTATATGGCATTATTATTCTGTGCTGCCAATAGTCTCTGAAATACCCACAAGCTATTTGTCTGATGTGCTTCTATTAAAGCTCCCTTTGCCACAAAGCCCTTATCACAATTTTAGCATCTTTACTCAATGCTGGTTTTATTTCAGACATAATGCCAAACCATGCATGTAGTCAAACAGTCAATACAGTTATTTCTTAATGTCAATGCCATTGGGAAAAATAGTTAAGGCTAACCATGCCCTAGAATAGAACACTAGAAAGTGTTAAAATGCTAAAATAAAAGACTAAAGTCTGACAGGTTCACAGCCAAATGGTGAGCTCTAGTAAACATTAAAATAACGGCAGATAAGATAGCATCTTATCCACATTACTTTGTGTTTTCTCATGTTGGCTATTTATTCCGTACAAACCTCTTCACATGTAACCAGTGTTGTGTGGACAGCACAGTCCCACACTGGACTCACTTACAACCTTGGACATGAGAGGTGGCGTGCTAGCAGTTATGCTTTAGTTTATTCTATCTGCTGGATGGCTACGTCTGTATGAGGCAAATATGTCGCTTCTTGTTGTCATTTATCTGGGAATGTCAAATCAAGACGCACAAACTGAAAGGGCTTTTTTCAATGGTGAGTAGGCAGAAATAACCTACAGTAATACAGTAATAACCCAAAATGTATTAGACAGTAACTTTAACAGTAAGCATTATGATTGCTTGCTGTAATCTACCTGTTAGTTTGATTAGATATGGATTCCCGAATGGCTTTTTTGTTTGTATCGATTATCCCTACACAGGATTTAAACATTTTCTGGTAGAAGAATTATGTTGGTAAATAACAAGTAACTCATTGCATGAAGGTGTTCATGGCATATCTGTTTTTTTAAGGCAATGATTGAGACAGTGAGTCATTTAGTCAAAAGTATAGTCAATAGTCAAAGATATTATGCTATACATAATATAGTAATATCATTTTACCATTTTCCAAGCTGTTGAATGCTTAAGATAAACAAATGCAAACGACCGCATGTCTATGTTCCCAGGGCCCCATGTTCCCAGGGTCCCATGTTCCCAGGGTCCTAATTCTCAGAGTCCTATGGTCCCAGGGCCCCATGTCCAAAGCGTCCTATGTTCCCAGGGCCCTAAATCTTAGAGGTCTATGTTCCCAGGGTCCCATTTTCCCAGGGCCCCATGTTCCAAGCATCCTATGTTCCCAGGGTCTCCTGTTTCCATGGCTCTATGTTCCCAGGGCCCTATATTCCCGTGTACCCAAGGTCCCATGTTCCAAGGGACCTATATTCCTGTGTTCCCAAGGTCCCATCTTCCAAGGGTTCCATGTTCCCAGGGTTCTAATTCCCAGAGTTTATGTTCCCAGGGTTCCATGATTCCAGAGTCCTAGGTTGTACAGGTCCTGTTTCCATCCCCAGTACTATGTTCACCAGGGATCCCGGGAGAGCACATACAGTATGTAGAACTGGGAAACACATGACCGCATGCAAACAGTTAATGAAAGGTTTTCAGTGTTGATGACCTGTCATATGTTATTGGATGTGTTATATGTATTGTACTTTCCAACATTATGTTACATGAACAATACAAATAAAGTTATAAATTAAGTTCTAAACATATATTATTCTTATATCTTGCATGTTACTGTTATTTAATTTATTTTAAATGTGTAAATAGATCTAATAAAAAAAATTGTATACATTCTGACTTTGTTTTTTGCTACTGGTCACCATTTCACTTGTTTAACTAAAATATAAAAAATGTAAAGGACTTAATGTTTTTTTGTGTTCAAGGAGTGAAATGCATGTGCTGAAACGTAAATATTTTAGATTAAACAGACTATGCGACTATATTTTCACTTAAATCTTATCACATTAAATAATACTGCTGCCAGCATCTACATACAAGAAGCAAAAAAAACAATGTGTTGATTTTTCCATTTAAGATAATTTATATCGGTATTCTTTCCCATATATTTATTGAATATTTTAGTTAGTTTTAGATATTCAGCAGGTGAAACAGTTACATATTCAAAACACATTTTATACTCAGGGGATTTCATCTTCTGAGCTCCTTGTAGGGTGCATAATAAGCACAGTCTTAAAACAACTGTGAAATATACAGTAAATACAATCGGTGCAAAGCGTGATTGCCCTTTTGGTTAAGGTCAAGGTCAGGGACAGTTTTCTGCCCACTGGTCTGCAAATCAAGTTATCTGAAAGAACAACTGCAAGGTGAGACAGGACTAGGAGGTGCATGGAAGCTGTCCATCATAATGACATAACAGCAACAGGTAAAATGTCTGCTGTTATTACAGTAGTACAGTAGTTATTCAGTGTGCAAGCTTTAACTATCTAGTTGCTTGTTTTTAATCAAAAACTAGTATTGCTTTACAATCCCTCACGTCGACTTCAGAGATGTATACTGTGAGTGTATCAATTTTTTGTGTAGGCCTATACAGTACAAAGCACACATCTAGAGAACCTTAAAAAGCAAACATGTTTTGATATGGCCCATCTGAGAGACATGTAATTAGGTTGGTTGATGTACAATAGTAAGGGCTTTGGAAACAACAACACAGAGCACATTCACTTTTATATTTTTCTTTTTGTTTACACAGTAAATATTTCTTAGATGAACGGCTTCATTTTCTTTCATTTCATCTTCTTAAAAGCCCTGTTGTATTTTGAGAGGTGGTAAATTGCAGAAAACTGTACAAAGACACGGGTACAATTGGGCTGATTGCAGCGAGAGGCGCTAGACGATCCTCTGCATTGCGGGCTCCAAATAGCTGAGTGTCCTCTGTGTGCACTGGGCTGTGGCAGATTTTAATCAGCTGCCTCAGCCACAGCATGCTGCACACCATACGAGCTGTGGGACCTGGAGACACAAGAGACTGACACTGAGCATCTCCTAATGGCAGAGAAAGGGGCTAATAAAGCAGGACATCAATTATCAATAGAAACATCCCAGTGTAAACATTGCAGAGGCGGTGTGGAGCCTCGGAAGAGCACCAGAACAAAAGCAGAGTTATCTGTGTGTGTGTGTGAAGGGGGTGGAGGGGGTATTTATTTATTTGCAGCAAAAAAGCGCACTGTTTTCCACACAAAGACAATGCCTTCAAGTGATTGAAACAGTGTAATAATCAAAACAGCATTTTGAAAGCACACAAATATCAGTGCAAAGACAAAACTGTCAGGGATAGGGAACAGAGTAGAGCCCAGAGCTTCATCTCCTTTAAGGTTACTGTCTCTGCACTCTGTTGTGCACAGCCAGTTCTTGTTATCTGCGCATTACAAGGTGCAATGCTTCTACTGTAACTGTGGATCATCAGGAGGAAAAAGCAATATGGTTAGACACAGCAACATTCACCAACTGACCTCCCTCAAAAATAACTTTTGCTTTTTAAAGTGGTATTGAACTTTTGGTGAACTGTGAATTTGGTATTGCTTTATTCCCTCAATAATAAGCCTTCACACATACATTCAGAAAAATAATCCAGATACATATTTGTATTTGTATTTGCCATTAACTTCCATTGTTCTCTAGAATTATATACTGTATATTTCTAAGGCAGATGGCAGTCTTGCTCTTTGTAGACACGTTATATGTAAGCCTAAAGTATGCTTTTGAGAAACAATGGGTGCATGGCGGATTAATATTGCTGTGAGTTAATTTATGGTGATGGTCTGCAGGTGAACATAATACTGGAAGCCTGCCTGCATACTGAGAAACAAGGAAGATAATTACCATTGTATTTCACTTTATATCACTTTAGATGTATCATTGTCAGTAGACTGGGTTATTTCTAAAATGTGTCAAAACTCTGAAAGCTATACAACTGGGCGGAATTCTTCTCTTGGGCCTAGATTTAATAAAACATAATTAATACAATGCTGGGAAAAAAATCTGTTCATTACAATTACATACACATAACATATTTTGATGTTGTATACTGTATAGTGTGCTTAGTTATGTTAGTTATGCAGTTACAGTCTTAATCATTCATCTTCTTCAGATATTGTAGGCTCAGAGTTCCATTGTTTCCGCCTCATTATCTTTGTAAGAGACACTTCAGAACACTAGGAGACTATGAAATGTTCAGATTCGCAGAGAGATGCCATCAAAACAGAATAGCAGGTTACACAGTACAACAGAGAGCCTGTTATTGCTTATAGCATCCTCCCAGAAGATACACAGACGCAGTATAGCTTGGCTGCACATGTAATGGGACCTGAGTCTGGTCAAGATGACAGCTCTCTACAGTATACAGTATGTGCATCTAAGAATTATTCAACTGCAAAGTTCAGCAACAGCAGTTGTACTTCCTTTGTGCATTGCTTTTATTGATGTGCAGCTGTCTTGCTGTTCACTGAAACACCTTGTTAGATAATAACAGTGATAATTACCTGAGCACCAGACTCAACAAAACGTACCAAAGGTTCGGCATATGGCTTGAGAAATCCATAACCCACTGAACACTTGTTGACCTTGAATTGAACCTGTCTGCCTTGCAAACATTACTTGATAATTTCATCACGATAATGCTGCCTCCAAGCAAAGCTGTCAGGTAAGCAGCATCGTTTTTCTCGTGTTAGCACAATGAAATGTTATAGGGCATGGTCATTGGCCCACTGCATGGCTATTGCTAGCAACCCTCGCTGACTCACTTGTCTGATCGATAGCTAATTCACCTTAGATAATCAAGCAGCCTTTGCAATGGCAATAGAGGAAGGTGTGATAATTGATTTAATTTTCTCTACATTATCCCTAGTGACTACATTATCCTGACTCATTTTTCATTCAGCTGTCCTCAAGATGCTGAGGTGTGTGCCTTACAACCTTCACTTTTGATTTGGGTTTATGAGCATATAAATCTGCCTTGAAAGCAATTATTTTGGTGTAAATCAACCAGAGAAACTTTTAACTGTTGTCTTACATACACCATACACTATAAAGAAAAGTACTGTATACTATAAAAACGCTACAATTAAACTGAAAACTGGATATGGAAATGGTTTTATTATTCAGAAACCTTTCTAAGAAAGACAAAAACAACAAAAATGTATACTAGGCTGAAAAATAGAGCATCTTTTTATGCTTTTCATGCCTCTTTTGTGTATATGCGTGTGTGTGTGTGTGTGTATGTGCGTGTGTGTGTGTGTGTGTGTGTGTGTGCATGCATGGTGAGGAGAGAAGAAACTAACATCTTACTACAGGACAAAGGATGAGTGATGCACATGATGTGTGTGCCGCCATGTTCCATATTCTGGGCCTTGTTTCATCTTGTTTCATCCCAAAACACAAGCAGTTGAGGAAAGCTTAAAAACAACAGAGAATTGGAAGAAAAATCTGAAAATAAAAACTAGTAAGAGGGACAGTAACAAGTCAGCAGTCCACAACTGACCTAACTCTAACTGCCCATTTTACACCAGTTTGAATTTGTCTGGTGTTACTTTTGTATTTCAACCTCTTTTTAGGAATACAAAATTAAAGAATGGATAATTGACCCCACTTATATTTATGCACATTGATTAAAATAAATATTTTTTTGTTTTACAGTAATATGAAAGTTAAACTGAGGTTATATCCATGTCCCTCTGTTTAGGGAAACATAATTAAACTTCAATTAAGATAACAATCAAATCATTGTACTGGAATGAATTTGTCTTTGTACTGTAAGTACATTTAACTGACCACAGTTGAAGAATGCATGTACAAAAAATTGACAAAAAGAATAACATGCTAAATTGGTAGAATAAGGTAGAATCTCTACTCTCATTTAAAATGAATACAAGTTTTTATTTCTTATATTTTGTTTATTTAGGCATTCTACAATGTATATTGCAACGGGACTACATTACAATGTATTAACTTATATAAATTACTTCCAGCATTAAATGTAGTGCATTACATTGGCAGTTTTGTAAATAAAACTACATTAATACAACATATTTCTATACATTGAATACATTCTATACATTCTATACATACAGTGCTGTGGCTACTTTTTGACAGCACTGGGGTTCAATATGCAGAATCTTCTAACTCACTTTAACTTAACTTGTTGCTATCGAACAACAGTACACATATTTAACTCCCCTCTTCAATACCAAAACCTCCCTGTTATATAACTATTTATAATGAATATATTTACTACAGGAGCAGGTTGCAAAAATACATTTTCATTCTATTTGTCAGTGTATTTAACTTAATTGTTCATCATTGCTCTTATAATTATATACAGCACTGTGATAATCACTGGGGTGATTTTGTCTTGCACTATTTGTTCAATATTTATGCACAATTTGTTCTGTATTTGTAAAACATTTTTACTTAGTTGTATATTTCTCTTGACCTATATTTTGTTCGTTTTGGATTTCATACTGTACTTGTTTTTTCTTATACAAAATATATATTATTTTTGCTGCCTAATATACTGAATTGTGTTGAGCAGAAAATGTTACAGTAGTTGCATGTAGCCTATATTAAAAACCTATCACAATAAGTCAGCATTCCTTCCATTATTCCATAATTTTAGCGATATCTTCATGTATAAAAGTGTCAACCACATTTCTATAACACCTTGAAAATGTTGGCCTATCAAAGGCTTTAATGTACAATACTTTGCAAACAGAACGTGTTCTTGCAGTCTTGTAGTCTTTTCAATTCTAATCCCTCTCTGGAAAGTTGGTCATTTGGATGTCCGATTGAAGTCCTCCATTATAGTACGATGAACCCTCATAGTTCAAGTCCAAAGGTTCATTGGTGTCAAGTCTGAGAACTAGAAATTATAAATGTTGATATTAGGATTTTTTTATTGACACTGTACTACAATAATTATGTATGTCCCTATTTCTCTAATCCTAACCCTAACTACTATTTTGGCTACAAATTATATTTAGACATTGTGCTTTCCACTCTTTCCATGATGTAAGTCATAAACATACTGTACAAAAAAATACATTACAGTATGTATAACTAAATGATAAAGCAGGTCAAAATTCCTGTTTCTGTTTACACTTGATCTTGTTGAGCCAATGTATTGGCTGATAACATGTTAACTGAAATTATATTGAAGATTAAATGTTTGTGTTGTTTTGATATCACACTGTTTTACCTGGGTCTGGGGAGAACTCCACTAGCTTCCTGTGGGAGAAACCCCTCTGGTTTCTCTTTTTCAGGATGACATAGACCACCAGTCCAACAACGATCACACATACAGCTGTTCCCAGAATGGCACCCCATGCTTCATTCCCTCGATTTTTCTTGTAATCTGGTCCCAAACCTTCAGCAGGGTGACAGTGAGCAAAATATATAAATTGCAGATGATGCAAAACAAATTGCGACGCAAAATGAGTCATAAATAAAAAGCATTCCCTCTCTCTCTGAATAAAGTAAATCAAAACATTAATTTCCCAAAAGTCACAGATATAGTGGAAGTTCCAATATACACATTTCTAATTCCACCAAAACTAATTTAGTTAGATTTAGAAAAAGTGTTGAATGAAAAAAAAAATGAAAAAAAAAGTACATTTGGAGGTAATCTTACTAACTATCAACTAACATGTTTAAAATCAAGTTTACATTTTGTTAATAGTTTACTGTATACTATGCATACAGTAAACAATGGAAATGTTTCTGTTTGATACTGTCGAGATACTGGTAAATGTTTCCACGTGAATCGCTGTTATACGGTACTATTAAGTCAACACAGTATGAGAGTGTCATTTTGTAGACACCAATATGAAATCACGTTGACAGATGACAAACAGACGTGTAGCAAACAAAGGTCAAATAAAAGTTTCATATTTTCAGTTGCAGATGCCATGTGAATACTGAACATATTCTGAAATTACTGCAGCATCTCGTACCTATCCCTAGAGGTATTTCACTGCAAGGCGGTGTTTTATCTCAATAATTGTGATGATGTTTTATCTCAATAATTGGTTTCACAACACAAACATTCTTTTTGAACATTGGTCTGGTTGTTTGCAGGTTTTAAATCTGTTAAATAAGTAAATAATAATAATAAATAAAATAAAATAAAATGAATAAACGTAAAGACTTATATTAGTCAAAGCATTGCACTATAGCTTTGTGCCAGAATTACATATGCAGATGTGTGACAATCTATGGTGAAAATGCTAACAGCCAATGAAAATGGACTACCCCACTTACAATGTTGATGAGCACAATATGCTTATGTGATGGAAGAGGCTGAGAGTGCTGTACATCTCTCCAAGGTACAATATAGTGTATAGTGTGTATGTTTTACACATACAGTACATATTGTATACTGTATTTATACTGTAGAAAAATACAGGTACAAGTAAATATATACTGTATATACAGTATACACAGACAAACTGTCTAACACATTAGCACAAACAGACCTTTCAGTTTGTATCGTCATGATCTGGTGCTATAAATGATCCAGAAGTCTCACGCTCCTGTACACAGGCAGTCGAGCTAGCTTTGACCTATGTTAAGGAGCTGCCTTTCCCTCATTGTTTGACTAACAGAGCTACATTGTCTCCTCTGAGGAGGTGTTTGTAATAGACCCCTTTACTCATTGCAGCTACACCAAGAGCACTTGAAATCCAACTCCCGTGCATTGAAAAGGGGAGTTTTGTGCTCTTGCAGCAGGGAAAAGAAGATGTTGAAAAATCTGGGTCAGAGAAAAAGTGGAAGGAAGAGATAGAAATAGAGGCAATAGTGATGTAACATAAGTGCCTATAAGCAATGGGTGTCGGTTTAAAACTAGTTTAAATACAGCCACACCCAGATTTCAGTGTGTAATGCAGTCCTCTAAGATTACATGACCTTTTTGTTTTACTTATTGCTATATCTAATGGTTTGATAAGTTAATCAACCCACGACACCTCAAAAGACACGGCGACACTTGAAATGGTTCTGTCAGGTTATTACAGGACACAACACGTACCTCTCTCTGAGTTTCCCCCTGTGTCCTTATCTGATATGTTGGCTTTCACAGGTGTGCCAGGGTTGACTGTAGTTAAATCCACAGGGATTACTTCATCGACTGTAGTCTCAGTGGAAAGCTCTGTGGTAAAAGATGTTGCGGTGGATGTCTTCGGAGCCTCTGTGGTTGTAACGTTTTTAGCTTCAGTGCCATTGGATGAGATACCCGGTCCTGGAGTAGTCATTTGTGTTTCGTTGGTTTTTGGCAAAGTGGTGTTATTTGTGAGATGAGGAAAGCTGGTGGTACTTAGTATGGTTGGAGGTGTGGTGATGTTACTTGTAGCTGTTGTAGAGTTGAGTATGTTCATTGTTGAGTTGTCCTTTGTTCTTGTTTCATTGAGATTGGTGGAATTTGAGGTGTTTTCTGGCAATTGGGGTTCTTTGGTTGTGGCATTTAGGAATGAGGGCAGCATTGTGGTATCTGTGACAGTCACTTGGCTACTCTGATCTTGATTGGTCACGTCAGTGTAATCTCCACTGGAAGATAACATGAAGCCATTAGCACTTGACTCCTCTGCATCTGCTGTGCTTTGACTTTGAGCTACACTTATGTTTGTTTTACGGAGCCAACTTTTATCAATGGTGCGCCCAGGTGATTCAGTGGTATCCTGTAGCAAATATATTTGAAAAGCCTGGACGAGCAGAAGGAAGATTACTGTGATTTTTAAATGCTGTTCCATTTTTTGCCTTTATTTGTGCTCTGCAAGGCAAAACAAAACATAATCATTTATTAATTTCAAAATAATTGTATGACAAACTAACACATAGCCAGTTTCAGTAAGAAAGTGGTACCGTGTGGTTCAGATGCATACAAGTTAAATGTGCTAATGTTTGTGTGCAGATATATTTGTATTTCATCTTTAAAAATATTTTGCATAATAAGTCATATTTCATGCTGTGCTCGGTTTCATGCTGTGAGTTTTATGCGTGTTGTTAAGATATCTAATGTATAGTGGCAAAATAAACAGCACAATTTGTGAACAGATCATTTTCATTTTTGGGCCAAAATGTACCCCAGTTTGATTATCCAAATTAATTAAGAAAAATAAAACATGCTATATGTTCAAAATATAGAAAAACCCCACAGTGGGAATCATCTCGCGTATTTTGTTTCAGCTATTGTGTATTAAGACCTGTTTAGAACTATATTCGCTCATTTGCATTTTGTGTAATTTCCAGCCTTCAGGGAAATCACAGGTCATGCTTAGAAATAGAATGTAGAAACATAGAACAGAGCATTTATGTCATGCTCAGGAGATGTATATACAATAAACAGCAATAGAAATAAACTTAATTCACAAATCCTCTACCCTGTCTTTAATGGTTTACTCTGTGCTTGTTAATTGATCATGCTTAGCCATAGCAGCAATTTTGTTACAGTTGACAGTGTTTTAGGTTGAAAATTCAAAATGGAAATGAACGTAAAGACCAAAGCTGGAGAAGATGTGCTTTAAGGTAGAAGACAGTGGTGTAAATATGAATGGAGGCTGATTCTTTAAGGGGTGTACTTTGTATGAACTCCTTTTTCCTCTACACTTGTACAGTATATTTCCAGTTATCTCTTAATCACAGTGCCACCTTCCTTGTATCAGCAATCTTATTGTAATCTCAAGAACATCAAACCAGTGAAAACAAGGATAAATCTCACAACTGTGAGTTTTGAGTCTTTGACACTACCATACAGGCAATACGACCACACGTCACCTAACATTTGGCAAGTGATCACATTGTATCACTCCGTAATAGGGTGCGTCATTTTTCATTGTGTTGTACAGCTCAGCATTTTCCCACTTTAAGAAAATGAAGCAACGTTCTGTCTTCACTACTGATGGAATAGTTGGCTGTCAAGTTTCCAACAAGGCCCTGCACTGCACCATAGCAGAATTAAGAATGCAGTAAAGATTGCCACAAACCCTGCATACTGTACATGGCAAAAAAAAGATTCCCTATAAATGACAGTAGATATGTGTCAGTCTATAGCACACACAACAGAGCATCACAACAGCCTCTGCATGAAAACTGTCTATCCTATATCTCCTTTCTTGGTAAATGACCCTGCAATGCACCTAGCTAACCATTTAAAGTTTACACGGTGCTATCAATGACTACATACTGTCATAGTATTTATATTTATGTTGTTGTACATTAAAGGACCATTCCATGAAAACAGGTATTTCCAGTTGGTTTTGGCATTAGCAATGTTGATGTGGCACAGAGAAGTGCTGGGCCTTTCAAATTGGACTGTTAGCTTCCTTGTCTGTATTGTCCATACTGTAGAAGGAAAAGATGTGGAGAAACAGGCGAATAAGAAAAGAGTGCATACTGTATGTTACGTAGATTACTGCATGCAGTTTGTTTTGTAACGCCCCTATGAGGATATGGCCACCTACGTAGTAAACAGCAAAATATGCAAGCTAAGAAACTGATGTTGATGGCCAGTACACAAACTAAGTAATAATTGAATGCAGATGACCAAATCTGTAAATCTAGTTTATCAAACACAACTCGAGTCAACACAACTCGAGTCTGCAGGACAGGCATATTATCAAGAGTGTGCACATCAATAACTACATTAGATTAATATAGGCTATTGTTCAGTAACAATAAACGGATTAGAAATAGGCTGATTCAATAATGTTGTGTTGATTTATTTTTTAACCTAAACATTGCTTGTTGACGCACTCGCAAAATTGTATCCCTTGCCGGAAACGGATTGTCGTTTTTGGTACCGCGAGTAATAATGCTTTTATCTGGATAAGTGATCAGTCATATCATGCAAAACATTTAACTTTATGTCCGTGATAATAACAAAGATAGAATATGTCTTTGTTTAACTTGCTTAACCGAATATCACTATGTGTTATAGCTAGCAGCTAGTATCTGTCCTATGACCCTGTAGCGGCAAGAACGGCTGCGGTTTCATGCTATACCCTTCATTCATTAAATAATACATGCTTATGGGTATATGGCTGTTTAACGGGCAAGGATGGCTGCGATGTTGTGCTATGGTATAATTTAACCTTCATTCATGAAATATGTGCTTAGTAGATACATGGATGGTTATCAAAACGTACCACCCCTGTTCCTTCACAGGGCTGTGTGACCAAGCTGCTGCTGTTTCTATGTTGTTGACACGAACAACAAGAACTACATTCTGCCTCCCGTATCCTTTACTGTAGTCTGGACAGCGAGGCGGAATTAATGCGTAATATTAACACCTTGAAAACAATGCTGAAAATAAACCATATGTGGTTCAAAACCCAGAAAACTATGTTAAAACTGCGTTTTGCCGCTGTATGAGTACTAGCAGTCAGCAGTAAAGTAGTCATAGCCTCACGTCAACACAGCCACTTGGAAGTCGGGCGGGGTGGGCAGTGGCTTGTTTAATTTAAAGCAACAGTCACTGAAAACAGAGCATTAGCTGGGGGTCGTGGTATGATGGTGCTATTCCACATAATCTATGTGGTATTTTCACCTAAGCTTGTTGACTACATTGCATTAAGAAGTCAAGGAACTGTGTCAACAAGTGAAAAGGAGCATGAAATGACTCCTTTACCTACCCCTAAAGGGTTTGGTGTTTTTTTATTTTTTTTAAAAACAGTGGGCAGTTCTTGTATTACATTAAAGGTGTTGTCAGCGATTGCAAGATAATAAGACAATAAGATAATATTATCTTCTCAAAGCTGTCTGTTCTGTGTGCGTGTTGGAAATGCTTTGATCTGATTTTCTACAAAGCCCTGGCTGTCTGAATGGAAACACAAACAAAGTGGTGGTGCAGACCGCACCACAAAACACTATGCCAGCCTTGGCAATGTGTGTTTATATAGGCCCGCTATAGCATTAAAGGGAGATGTGTTTTTGTTTTCATCTAGTTCAAATATCAGCAATGTTTCTGAAACATCATTGACCTCACCTTTAAAACTATATTATCTTACAGTATGTGTATTATATAATATTAATTCATAATTTATTCATATTGTTATAATGTTTACATTCACATTACAGCCCTTCCCTTTTTTCAATGTCTTGATTATTATTGTTGGTTAACACACAAACATACAAGTTTCCAGTTTCAATGAAGTTAAACCAAATAGTTCTCACATGACAGCTTATCAGATGAGTGCTGTTGTCTCTGTACTTGATCTGTTTTGAATGTCGGTATGTCGGTGTGTATTGCTCTCGTTGTACTGTAACTGAAAAAATACTAATTTTGGAGGACAACAACAAAACAATCTAACTAAGCTCTCTCTATCTTTCCCTAAGTATTGCTGATTATTTGAAGCAATTCATTTTTACCAAAAACGTTAATGACAAATCAATTTCATTTTAAGAATTTACCAAGGCACCCTGTGCCAAAACTCATTGCTCCATTTGACATTTTCAACAGCAAAAGAAGAAGAAAATCCACAACAAATACTTACGTTGTTGACGGCCTAAATCAGGTGAGGACAGGTGCACAGGCAATGAAATCTCTTAACTGAGCAGTGTATGGAAGTGATTCAACAATGAGAAAAGGTGGGAGGGCCATGCATGACATTCAGAGAGAACCTAGGAACCTGCTAAACCTGCTTCTACACCTGCCAGGAAACACACACGCACACACACACACACACACACAATCCATTCAGCGGCGCTCATCAGAGGACAGGACAATGTTTTGGGTTGGTAAAAGAGACACAGCTTTTACCGTGTGGTCCAATGTTGTTTATATGTTACATTATCACCTATTCCAGTATAAATTCTGGTTACTGTTATTGTGTTGAGCTGTTTGGTTGCCAAGTTTGATCTGTAAAAATCCCCTTGTGGGTGGAGCCTCTAGCCACAGGTCCTCAGAGGAATAGCTGTTGTAGTCATGGCAACAGAAACAGGCTAGCAATCTCAGGTTTCATCCATATACCTTTGTTTCTGGTTGATATTGGCTCACGAGTGACTGAATGAATACACAGTGCATCGTCACTATTGTTCTGTCTGAGCCATTTCTGAGCTGACTGGCATTTACTGTCATTAATTTCTGTGGACCAATGAGTAGGAGGAAGTCTGTTAAGATAGGAATACGGAATGGTTACCCTCAATGTTATGAGGTTTACTGGAAAAGCAATGACAAAAGAGAAGACGAGAAACTGTCTGAAAAACCTTCAGTAAACAACAAATACACAAAATGAACAATGTGTACAGGTACAGCTGTAACAAAATACAATAATGCAAAGTATTACATAATGGCATAAAACGAGATTAGTGCTATATGTGTATCTGTTTCTAAGAAACATATAGAAAATACATATCTACTATGTATTGTACGGTATATGCATTTTAATTATATAAATGTTGTCTAATTTGTGTTCATGTACTTTTTTTACCAGGAGAAATATAACATAATATAAAATGTAAAACTATCATAATGAATGAAGTGTCACTTACTCTGACCTGGTACACCAGTGGCGTCTGTTAATGCTACAATTGACAGACCACTCTTAATTAACTAACTTACAAAACGCTTTAAATCTTTCCAATGTGTTAGTTCTTATGTTCGGCACAATGTGAAAATTAATATACATATTATTATTGCTACATTTTGTTTGCCTACCATCATTGTATCTTAACCGTCCTGGAGGGGTGGGTTCCTCCCTCTGTGGTCCCTTCCCAAGGTTTCTTCCCTTTTTTTCATGTGGTTTTAATGGAAGTTTCCTTGCCTGGGGGGAGGAGCAGGTTATGGGGATGTTGTTTGTTTCCATGTCAAATGTTTAGCTGTGCAGCCCTTTGAGACTGCAATGTGATTAAGGGCTATATAAATACAATTAACTTGACTTGACAAAAAACAGTTTTAAAGGTGTAGTATGCAATTTACTTCAGAAGCACATTGTGTTATATTTCTTGCAATTCTCTTTACATCCCAATAGCAATTAAAAAAATAAATGCTCTGACAATGTCATTAGAAAGATCAGTCCTCTGTAAAAGTCGCAGGGATGTAAAAATTTGACAAATTGACATTTTTTATTTACGATATTAACTCTAGTTGTAGGCCTACTATACATGGTTAAATCCAAAGCAGATCGGTTGTGAATATTACGATCGTTAACGAATCCACATTCGTTTGATTAGCTAGACATCTTGTGTTCAACACGCGGAAGACATGTAACTCGCTACGCTGCAAATGTCAACTCCGAGTCTATTCGGGGAGCGGAGTTAGTGGCAACATCGAAGTTTTGACGCTATCAGACTTGTCCCTGCTCTCCCTTGCCATTAACAATAAAGAAATACGCGCTCCCCACTACAATCACTGGATGCTTAGGGTGGGGTGATCCTACAGTAGCCTAGTCAGTGCACGTTCACGTGTCCTTTGAATAATGCTTGAAGCAAGGGGCAGGGTTAATTATTGTTACCATCTTTCAAAATTGAGCTAAATAACAGCTTTTTTTCAAGATTACATACTCTACCTTTAACTACTGTATTTTATATTCCATTTGGAAGTAGAGATAACAGTAAAAAGTATTTTAAACAATATTTTGTTAAACATTAACATGGCAGCAACTATTTTCTTTGTAAAGATATAGTGGACTAATTGTATCATTAGCAGAGAAGGACATCACACTCCCTGTGTGTGCGTGTGTACATGTGTGCGTGTGTGCGCGCGTGGCATGTAGATCATATAGTATGTGTAGTACATATGTCTAGCCTAGATAGACAGAATATTCTAATTCTAACCAAGTAGGCATGGTTGGATGCTTAATAATAATGATAAGTATTTCTAAGGGAAGTATTTCTAAAGCATCCCAGCGCACACACACACCTGCTGTTGCTGTTACCACCTCAGTGCTGAGTGGCTCACATTCTTTCCTTTCACCCCCCTTACTTACAGTGTTCATAGGGCAACACACCTGCTTCCTACAGACACATGCACCAGTCAGTGAGGACATTTGTGGTTCTGAGGGTAACATAATGCAATGCATTTTAGTGTTGGTACTGTAAAGGAAACTGCAGAGCCATGGAAAGAATAGAGTTATGCCAACAGAATGGAAGTTTGAAATTGTCAACGGTCACATGGTTCATGGAGAAGCAAAACCTATGGCAAAATAGTTCCAGGAAGTGCTTGGTGGGAAATATGAATATAAAAATACAGCTATATAACAAAATTTTTTGATAATTAGTAGTCAATAAATGCACCAGCTTACATGTAAAATAGAATGTATAGGGTGATTTTAGCATTTAGGCTAACTTCCAGGAAATATTTTGAGGCTTCGTTTCTGTGAAAAAACTGTTAATTGGACGGAGACGACGCGACTCTCTCTTTACATGGCTCTGGGTTACTGTATATATCAGCTTTCAGACATGTCTTTATAGGGCTACATATTTTCACATTAGCTCTTTAGATCCAATATTGAGTCCTAGACGTGAACCTTGTATTGCGATATACAGTATAAAACCATCACTGTGTACACTTAAATTGAATATATTATAGATACTATACAGTAGATGCATTAGATATTCAGTACGGTATGTGATGCAATCATGCGGTGAAGTCTGATTCATGCTGGTCATCAGACACTGTCCATCAGTTATAGGTGAAGCTGCTGTATGTATGATTCTCTATCCTTTCTCAAACTCATTTATCGTTCTGCAAAATTGTCTACACAGGAGAGTTACTTGGATGTAAATGTCATATGACACAAATGACAACATGATAACACTTAATATGTATTTTACAGTATATGGAGTGTGATATGTGTTCATTACTGATGCAATATTCTCAAAACTCTGGCAAGCTTATGAAGATGGCAGTTTAACTTGGTCAGGTTTCTGCTTCCTTTTAGCCAATTAAGTAAAATATGGAAAGTTGCTTAAAGCAAAGATGGAGCTGCATAACTATAAGAAATGTCTCAATGGGATGTGTTCCTGATTAATAAGCCAGAAAAAGCAAACGTCATCAAAATGGCCAGCCAATATTTTTAAGGCTCTAGAGGTACAGGTATTTTGCCAAAAAACTAAATTAAGTATTTATATTATTGAGGGATTTGTGTGCAATAAATTCAACTGATCCAAAATCATTCATGTATGTTACTAAATTGTCACTAATCATAAGCCACCGGGAGTCCATCATCTGGTAGAGTTTCTATTAGCATCCTATTGACTTTGTATGGTTCAGTGTACATGGGGTCTTCACTAGCGATGATTGACATGATATGACCTGGCTGACATTCTAAACAAGAACTGTTAAATGTAAGGTTTAAGATTGACGTGATAGGGTGTTCAGGTCACATTTATCTACTCCAATGGTTCTCATGTATTAACACAAAGCTCTGTACTCAAATATCAGCAAGCCATTTGTTTTTCTGCCATCATGTTTAAGGATAAGGAAATGCTGTCAAAGGCAGGGTATACACCCTATTTTCCAAAACAAGTCATGTATGTTCATAATGGATAGACAGAATAATAAAAAGCTGCTCTGACAACATATTTTAATATTGTGCAGCATGCATGAATGATCCAAGAATGCTGCATTCAAACCTGTTGAACTACATTATTAGCACAGGCTTGGCTAGCCTATACCAGCTGTAATGATCTAAGGATTGCGTAAAATCTGAAAAATTTGAAGATTTTAAAATAAAAAGTTGTAGCTGAATATTTGCAAAACATAATGTTGCTTATATTGCCAAATAGAACATGACGTGCACCATCTCTTATCTTGACATAATTAAACTTTGCTACATGTGTTAAAACATCTGCATATTCTACACTATAAAATACATTAAAAACAACTATGTGCTTGGCGTATATCAACATAGTGTGAGCCATGCATATATCATTAAACATTAACCTTATAACCTCTATGTTCTAAACCAATTTGTTTGACATGACTGTAACCTGATGAGGACAAATCACACCATCCTGAATCATCAGAATTGTCATGTTGCATTCATTTAATACTTTACCTCAAACAGTATATGTACAGTAGAAGCCTGTACACGTACAACAGTCAGAAAAAATTGGACATGGATCTTGTGAAGTGAAATCAGTCATGGAAAACAGCAGAGAAGGGCATGTTGGTTTGAGATTTCTGTAAATGTCAAACAATACAATTTGATATAATTTGATTATTTCCCTTTACGCAATGTCTAAGCAACTAAAACCATTTTGAATTACTCATTAGCATGCATCATTATTTTGCATTCATTTATATTTTAATCAATTTGTGAAAGGAATCATGCCTGAAACAAAGGAATGCAACACAATCCAGGCAATAGTTTATAATTGTAGTCTTTGCACACTAAAATATATAATATACTGTAGGATATAATTTGAAATGCTAAATAATACATTAATTCATTCAATAGACAAACTTAAATAAAACTGCTTAAATATTTGTATGGAGAATATACAGTGTGACACCACACAAACTATAATAAAATTCTGCTGTTGCCACATTTATATAGAGGGCGTTTCAATGTTGTGTAAAATTTACACCACTAGATGTCAGCAAATGTGAGCAACAATGATAACATCCCCACTTACTGTATTGTAGTGTACAATAGTCAGTCAGTCAACTTAATATTACACTTTATTTAATACAAACAGAAAAATACATACTTGGGCGAAAATCAATGGAAATGAAATCGCATAACAATGTTTGTAATTTTATGGTAAATAATAGTATTATGTTTACTGTAAATCATAGGATTTTGTGAACATGCTTTTACATTATGCATACGGTAATCATATTGTGCTGAGTTCATTGTATTCAAACTCTCCTGCTCTGAGCAGATAGTTAAATATACACTATACCCACAATGAATTTGGTAATCTCTCCATAAACATGTTTACATGAACAGCAGACAATGGAATATTGTAAAACATTAGAGAGCTCAGCCAAATCTATTATTTGAAAGTCAGTCTCAATTGAAACAACATATTAAAAACTACTGCAGCAGGGAATTCAGGTCATCCCACTCACACATATGATTGCATTCACTAATAAAATGCAACTAATGTCATACAGTAATTATGCATAATGATTATACTTGATTAATTTGAATATAATATAGCACTTTCCGAGGCAACAATATTAGCCTAATAGCTTCATGCAAACAAATAATTATCTAACCAAATAGATGAGGCACATCTATGCCTCACAGCAGGGCTTGTAGGTGAGTTTTCTAGCCATTAATTTCACAGTTTAAATAAACATTTTCATAACCGGAGGAAAGATGCAAGTATATGCACTTGTAGTGACTATCTACAACATGCAGAATATCTGCCAGAGCCACAGAGGAAGAAGAAGATGAACTTTGGCCTTCCATAGGGATGCGTTCATTATCTTGCCTTGATTTGGCAACCAGCCAATGCGTTGGAGTCCCAGAGTTCATAGAAAGAGCGGGAGAAGCTTAGACTGAATAGCAACACAAGCATAAGAAAATAGTGAACTAATAAGAATAAGTTTGTTGGGAACACAGGCTATACACAATAGAATCTAATGATCTCGCTTGGTCACTCAAGAGGACGAAGTGTGTTGTACTGTACAACCATCTACAAACAATCATTCCAACAATGTTGGGGTTTAAACACATATCTTAAGAATATCTACTGCATTATTAAAGTACACCATACATCTTTATTTCAATACATTATGGTTATCTCCATGGTCAGTTATTGAAATGATGACCATTACTGTACACATTAGATCAACCTAACCCCACTATCTAAGATTACATAATTGTGCATTCAGTTTGTGTGATTAGATCATTCTCTTCAAACAACAGTTTAATATGCCCAAATAGAGTTGTATGTGTCCAAAATATGTCTTATGCCTATTTTTCCATCATGACTGCCTATGATCATGTGTGAATATAATTCAAAGTAGTGATAAATGGAAAGCGTTATGTAATGTGCCTCCTCTAGTAAAGTATATAAGTTCAAACCAACCATAAAAAGCAAGTATTTACAACTGTATGTGGACTTGATTTTACAAATGGTACATGCAGGAAGCAATAACACCCACGACTGAATAAATATTATGACAAAGAAATATTTTAGTATTCATTCAAACTATAATGTAATTGCAGGAAAATCTTGCCTGAGAAAATGCCCGCATTTAGAAGACTGATACATTCAGGTAAAAGAGGTTTCTGTTCAAGTCAGGTACCATGCAGGCCATAAATGGTGTTGGCTGTGGCAGGCAGCAGAGATGGACTCATTCCTGTGGCTTGGGCCTCAGGCAGACAGGCAGGATATTCACAGCTCTTCAGCCGCCATTCATGTAGCAGCACAATCCAGTCATTACCGCACTGGCTTAGCTGTCTTGCCAACTGCCACACAAATTGCTTACAGCATATGGAAAGCATGTGCACACACAGTTAAAATAAGCGACCGCATGGCAGCGTATCAAAAGACACTCAACAACTCCATTGAAAGAATGAAAGTTAAAAACTTCAGGTACACAGAGCAGTATAGGTGAATACAGAAATACAGAAAACAGATCTACAATGTCATTATACAGTAGATGTCACCTCTGATGTTTACAACAAAACTACTGTTTTTCAGTTTGACACCTGGCTTGCAAGACACGTGTTGCCGCAGATTCCTTGCTAAATGGCAAACTTTGACTTTAACAGAAATATTATGATGCCTAATTAGGATTAACACTTTATACAAGCCATTTAGAAAGTATTTTACTGTAATTTCATTGTAATCTTAGACAAACTAAATAGCAATACCGGTAAACAAGGTTTATCAAACACACAGAAGTTACTTATCCATGATTGTTGCTGTGTTAACTTTCAAAAGCATCAACCTTGTGACATTGTAAAATACTTTCCCTTGGGCTAAGTGGTGTAATTGCACATGGCAAGTCTCCGCACCATGACAATAAAAACACAAGCAACATTAAAGCACAGCCATGGCTTTATTCAGTGACTTTAAACACTAACTGGACTGTTGCTTGCCTTCCATGCATGGCTGCTCGTAATGTAGCGTACCCCTGATTATGTCCAGAGACTAGATATTGATCTTGTATTTCTACACACATGTAGAATGTATTTCCAAAAGTAAAAGGTTATTATGAAAGATAGCGTAATTTAGTTTTAGAAATTAAACTGATGTTAGTATGTCTACCTCTCCGGGAACCATCACCTTATCATGGTGGAGAGGTTTGGGTGCCCCCATGAACCTGAGGGCTGTGTTGTCTG
>JAODTR010025179.1:6620-23311 GCA_025399935.1 Amblyopsis rosae
AGGCTGTAACCAGGGTGAGGGCCCTTAACATCCAGGCCTGGGTGCTGACACTACCAGGGCTGTACTGGGAGGCTGTAACCAGGGTGAGGGCCCTTAACGTCCAGGCCTGGGTACTGACCCAACCAGGGTGAGGGGCCTTAACATTTGGCCTGTGTCAAACAAAGTCATCTGTTTTGCTATAATTCAGTGAAAATCTGTTAATTGCCAATGAATCGTGTATATACAAGGAATGCTCTTTCACAGCACACTGTGACAGATGACAACACTGCTTAAAAACGAAGAAACCATGAATATAATAAGCATAAATACCGTTCACAATAGAATAAAACACTAAGGAGTAAAAAATAAAGTTTTTTAAATAAGAATCTAATGATACAAATGGAGTGCTGATGAGCAATGCATATGTGTGCAAAGGAGCAGAGATTACAGTAATTGCTCTGATTTATGGCAGGAATTCTGACAGTCCTCTGTTTCCTATGGTTATGTTTGCAGTAATGATGGTTTTAAATGATGACTCCACTGGGATAGGGATGTTTGGGGGATATGCGGGAAAGAGTGCATGTTATGTGGCGGCAAGTGGCGCAGCGGTAGAGCAGGGCGATAGGTCAAGAACGCACATGTTTGAACCCCGCTAACTCCTCACCGTGTGTCGAGGTGTCCTTGAGCAAGACGCCTAACCCTAACTGCTCCCGGTGGACAGGTGTCTCCTTGCATGGCTGACATTGCCATCGGTGTATGAATGTGTGTGTGAATGGGTGAATGTGAGGCAAATAATGTCAAGCGCTTTGGATAAAACGCTATATAAATGCAGCCCATTTGCCATGTGGCCTTGTTTATTGACAGTGCCAGTGGGACATGTGGGTCCCACTGGCATCGTACTGTGTGTGTGTCATATTTCACTGTTAGTGTGGTTTTTGTTTGTGCTTTAGAGAGGTTATCACGGTCTACCGTGTCCCACTCCTGCTGTTTTGGCATGCCTTCTCCTGCCTGCTGCCAATCTCTGCGTTATCTCTTCACAACGCATCCTCTGTGTTGCTGCCATGCTCAGCTCAGGACAAGTGGATGTTGTTAGCTGGTGACTTGAGCCTTTACCTAAACAGAGACACACTTCACAGCATTTGTGCTGACTAGACAAATGCATCGGCACTGATCCAGGGAAGAGATGTCAAGTCGAGGAGTGGAATGTTTGGTGGTTTGGAATAGTTGTTTAACCTGAGATGACATAGTAGACAGTTGACTACATGCACCCCAGGTTACCAGTGTCTCTTGTATGGTTGTGATTGTAATGACACCGTAATGACAGGAATGTCATCAGCGGCATAGTTTAGCGTTGCGTCAAGCGTGAACTCCTCGATCCACCACAGGACCCGTGGTGAACCTAATGAACAGTCTTTGATTTTGTGTGTGATCTTTTCGGGAGCTTTGGGGGTCAGGCATTCTGTTGTACAGCAGCCTTCCGTCTGGAAGTCATTAGTTGTGGAGCAAACCCATCGCTATTGCATTACCCTCCCACAGATTGAACTCTACTGATGAAATGTCTAGGGTGTAGTGTCCATTACCTTCTTAGCCATGGCAGCCTAAGTGCCGACCTTTACTTTGAAGGGATGGAATAATGTCACGTCTGTAGTGGTGCCTTTAGTCTGACTGTGACACTGAGGTCAGTCACTTGAGTGGGTGAAGAAACAGACACAATCGTTTGTTTGTTTTTTGGTCTTGGTTTTAACCAATGCCTCAATCAAGTCGGTTACTGTACCAGACTAACAGCATGTTGCAAAATAAAATCTTTGTTCTCTTAGGTTTTGGCTCGCCACGCAGACTGTTTTTGCAGTTTCTGTGTAATATTCGCTCAGCCCGTCATACTGTATGTTTCTTGCAGATAACAAGCTATGCGTATTTGCTTTGCACATTGGGTAAGCAGTGATTTTCCCTCCGTCTGTCTATGACTATCGTGTCTTCGCCAACAAATCTCTCCTGATGTTTGCTCTCCAGCCACCAGACCCCCAGGCGGTTGCCACGTCGATGAGTTCCAGTGTCGTATGGACGGCCTGTGCATCCCAATGCGCTGGCGCTGTGATGGAGACACAGATTGTATGGACCTGAGTGATGAGAGTGCCTGTGAAGGGGTCACGCACATGTGTGACACCACCGTTAAGTTCAGCTGCAAGGTCTCCGGTAAGGGACATTACCATGGTAACCTAAAGTGCCAAATAAGTACATTAGAGTTATTTTGACAGGTTAAACCATGTGTATGGCGTTTTAACTGTGTCGGAGACCTCATGGCTTGCCGTAAACATATTATTCTGTTGAAATAAGAAACTTGTTTCTACAAGGGCCATAGTGTTACACAGATGTTTACCACACACACCATCCATTGCCCACCAGATCTTATGATAATGTGAAGTTAGTATTCTTAGTGCAGCATGAGTCATTTTATGTTTCCCTTGAAAGTAAATATGAGGTTACATTGGGACTTTAAAGTGGTGCTCTGACTTTCCGCCACTAGATGTCACACTAGAGCACCGTCTCAGAGCAAAACCAATGCTTTGTGGGCCACACATGCACTGCAGCCGGACCGGCTATGTAAACAAAGAACATAGATTACATCACACACAGGGAGGGTGATGTCATTCTCTCATCAGGAAGCCATAATAACGTTGCAACCATGGAAATTTGTTTAATTTTAGATGATGATCGAAGGATGTTTAAATTAGCTCCGCACATTGAAACGCATTGAGAAGCCCAGGGTATTGTTGTGAGCGGTGTTTGCCACTGTGCTTGTGTTTCAACTTATGGAGCCAGAGCTGTTTGTAAGAATCAGATATTGTTTCAGCGCGCACAGAGGCGGCTTTGGCCAAAAGTGTATTAACTTTACAATTGGCTTGCAATGGCTGACTATGCTAGCGACATGCTAACGGACGACGTTGTTCTCCCCAGGTCGTTGCATCAGCAAGGCCTGGGTGTGTGACGGCGACAGCGACTGCGAGGACAACTCTGACGAGGAGAACTGCGAGGCGCTGGGGTGCAAGCTGTCGCACCACGTGTGCGCCACCAACGACTCCATCTGCCTGACCGCCGAGAAGCTGTGCGACGGCACCGACGATTGTCCCGACGGCTCTGACGAGAAGCTCTGCGGTACGGTATTTGCGCTCCTCAGTCAGTGTTTGTTTGTCCTTCGGCTAGCAGGACGGCTCGCGGTACAGTGTGAATGTCTATTTTATAATTGCCACTGTGAATGACTGCTGTGTTTGAGACCGCTCCAACACAGCTCTCCCAATAGCTTTTTACCCTTTTAACACCTCTACTTGCAAAAAATAAGTGGTTTCTAGGTTGAAAATGCTTAATTCGTATTTGCTATATTGTAATAACCCTAACACTAGCCAAAATAACATAAATATATGTTATATATAAATATATAACATTCTGCTTTTAAGAACTTGCGTATTTAGTTTGTATTTAATATGCTATACCTGCCTCGTTCCCGCTCCAGACCTGTGTGCGTTGGACAATGGCGGCTGCAGCCACAACTGCAGCATCATCCCCGGGGAGGGTTTCATGTGCTCCTGCCCTCTGGGCATGGAGCTGGGCGCCGACAACAAGACCTGCCACATCCAGAGCTTCTGCGCCAAGCACCTCAAGTGTAGCCAGAAGTGCGAGCAGGAGAAGGCCAGCGTCAAGTGCTCCTGCTACGAGGGCTGGGAGCTGGAGGCCGACATGGAGAGCTGCAAGAGCACCGGTGAGGAGGGGAGGCCTGACATCATAAGGAGACTTTAAACGGAGACAGACCACTTGGAGAGTTCTTAACGCAAGCGAACAGTTCCACATGCATAGTGGAAGAAGGCTTTTAAATCCTTATTTTGGGGTGTTTTTTATTATCGCACCACAATATTTTATTATCATCATATTTAACTCGTGTTTTTGTATGGTGACCATTGACAGAGCAGTTCTGACTCTCTCCCCATTCATTAAGATACAGTCTTCCTGTAATAACTAGAATTGATAGACCCAAAATGGTGGACTTGAAAACGACATACTCATTTTATTGTTTCCCTCAGATCTGTTCAAGCCTTTCATAATCTTCTCTAACCGCCATGAGATCAGAAGGATTGACCTCCATAAGGGGGAGTTCAGTGTGCTGGTACCAGGCCTGAGGAACACCATTGCCCTGGACTTCCATCTGAACCAGAGCACTCTATACTGGACGGATGTGGTGGAGGACAAGATCTACCGAGGGAAGCTGTCTGACAATGGAGGTGAGACAGCTATGAAGCCACAGACTGGGCAGACAGTGAAGATCAATGACAGTGTCTACATGCACTCATAGCTGAGCCGTTACTCACAATGCATCAACACCCATATGATGCATATTCCACTATATGGTATGTTGAGATTTGGGTAATTGTGTGTTAAACATAGCAAATTTAATACATTTTACATGCAAAATTCAGTGCCTTACAAAAACAATCTAACTTCCATTGTTAATGCTATGGAATGTGTCAGAAATTATTTTATTTGTATTTAACGTTTTTATTTTTAAGTTAGCCGTTTGTGGTTAGGAGCAGTTGTTATGGTTAGGGACCGTCTAAATCAATCCACTTCTTGATCCTAGGGTTAGGGTTAGGGTCATGTCTGTGTTCCCAGTACAACACACCAATTCCATTGCTTGGCTAAGGTGTAAAAATACACCTTCAAGTGAAAAAAATTAAGAAGAACTGCATATATTCTCATTAATTCTTCCAAACGTAGGGTAGTTGGCTGGAAAACAATACTACTTTCTCATGTCAGCAACATGCATGTACAGTATATACAACAGGCAATGTTATTGACGTCTGAAAAATGTAGGTCATGTCCATGTCACAATAAGTCGATATAGTTGATCGTGACGGGCCTAATGCTCGTGCGGTTCGACTGTACTCGGAGAACAGTGAGCGATGTAGCGTAGGAGGCAGAGCGCTGCAGCTCTAGTTCTCAGGCCAGCTCCACTGTAAAAACAGCATATTCCTACTCCTAGATCACTGTTCTGCATCTTCAGAGTGGAAGGCAAACATTGAATGCTAAAGCCTGCCAAAACGATTAACAAAGGTTGCTTCCACAGCCCATTGGCATTCCAATAAACAAGACCTTTTAAATGTTTGTTCCTCTAATTACTTCTGGAAGGTCTTGTGAAGAACTGAGAAGAACTAAGACTCCTCTACTAGAGATGATCACACGTGTTAGGACTCTTAGGTTGTCTTAATGCCAGTCGTTTCTGGGAATGAAAAACAGAGCATTGGTGGAGGGAGGGAGAGATCGAGGATACAGAGGCGTTTAAAAACAAAAGATGTGGGGGACTTCTCAGTGCAGAAGTAACAGTGCGTGCCATGAGCTGGCTGATTCTGAGAGTAAAGAGTTCAAAACAATCCCGTTTTTGTCAATGATTTGTTGCACTAAAACATGTGCCGGCTAGAACTTTGTTCACACTCGAACAAAGGGAATTGACGGGGACCTTAGACTAAGTACAAAGTACACCAGCGGTGGTTCTAATGTAAAGAACACTCAAAGAACAAATATATTAATGAGCACTATGGATATTTCATGTCAATTTATGCCCGTACAGAAAGGGCACTTACTCTATACTGCACTTAGCAGACTCCTACAGTACTGTAGTTATCTCTCTCTCTCTACCTCTCTACCGCTCTACCTCTTTCTACCTCTCAGCCCTGACCAGTTTTGAAGTGGTGATCCAGTATGGTCTGGCCACACCAGAGGGTCTGGCTGTGGACTGGATCGCAGGCAACATCTACTGGGTGGAGAGCAACCTGGACCAGATCGAGGTGGCCAAGCTTGACGGTACCATGAGAACTACCCTGCTGGCTGGAGAGGTTGAGCACCCCCGAGCCATCGCCCTGGATCCTCGCGATGGGTAAGAGGCATGGAGAGAAGCACAATATTTTTCCATATTGAAAATGGAAATGTTAACGACTTGAAGTCACATTTTGTATGCATTTATTTATCGATACAATCTCCTGGATTTGAGCATGTTATATATATATATATATATTCCAAGGCATAATAATGTCAAGTGATACATTTCTATGTGTGTGTGTATACATGTCTATATATATCTCGTTCGATGTATAATTGCTAATTCTATTTGCCCTATCAACACCTATTGCATCCTAACTGTACTGGGTGGATTTCTCTCTCTGTGTCCCTTTCCAAGGTTTCTCCCCTTTTAACCCATGGGGGGTTTTTATGTAAGGTTTTCCATGCCCGGGGGGTGAGAAGGTTAAGGGGTTTGTTTTCATGTGAAATGTGGGCTGTACAGCTCTATGAGACTGTAATGTGATTAAGGGCTATATAAATAAACTTGACTTGATTATATTGTGCTTTTTGTGTGTTTCCCAGCATTCTGTTCTGGACAGACTGGGATGCCAGTCTCCCCAGGATCGAGGCCGCCTCCATGAGTGGGCAGGGCAGACGCACTATCCACAAGGAGACGGGAAGTGGTGGCTGGCCCAATGGCCTCACTGTGGACTACATGGAGAGACGCATTGTCTGGATCGATGCCAGGTACAATGCTGCACTGAGCCTTTGAGTCTGAGAATGATTGTGCCTCTGTGTCTCTCTGAGTCTATCTAGTGTATCTTCAGCTATATCTCTTTATCTTCATGCCTCTCTCTCTCTCTCTCTCTCTCTAGTTGTGCTTTATTTGCGTGAACAGATTGGTAAAATTACCAATGTTCACAACATACATGGATGTATTCTTAATTCAAGTTCAAGTTTTATGAGTGTATTCTTTCTCTCATTGTCACTCATTCATTCTCTCTCTCATATTGCGCCCCCTTATTGCATCTCCCCTGCAGGTCAGATGCCATCTACTCCGCTCTGTACGACGGCTCGGGGCTGATCGAGGTGCTGCGGGGACACGAGTACCTGTCCCACCCCTTCGCCGTCACCATGTACGGCGGGGAGGTGTACTGGACCGACTGGAGGACCAACACCCTGGCCAAGGCCAACAAGTGGACAGGGAACAACGTGACTGTGGTCCAGCGCACCAACACGCAGCCGTTTGACCTGCAGGTCTACCACCCCTCCAGGCAGCCCCAGGGTGGGTCTCTCTCTAACATGTACAAGTGCCATAGCCTCGTGAGACGGTCCTGATCTCACGAGGCTTTAGATTGACTTCATTGTGCGCCTCAGTCTGGTCAGCCGATGTGTTGTACCGTGCGCCCATAGAGAAAGTGTCTTGAAAACACTTTCCTGGTTCCTAACGATGTTAACATTGAACCTGCAATAGCAGCAGTTTTATTAATAGTGCGAAGAACAGCACTAAAGTATTTTCTCGATGGAAAATATGTATTTACTCTTCACGTCTCCTGACTGGCTATGGCAAGAGTTTAATTTAAAGGTCAAGTCGGCTATTGCAAGCTAAATGCTAAGCTCTAACACTTCAAAACACACTCATCAACAAATATCTCCTCGCATTTTGCTAGCTTATCGTTCTCTGTTCATGTTGAAATAATGATCCGATTCGTCTACAGAGCCCTGGCTCCGTAAATAGGAACGTAAACCAAGTGGCGAACGCCGCTCGTATCAACAAAGCCGTAGCACCACTGCGTTTTGCTTCACAATGCATTTATGTGTGAGGCGGCCCCTGCAGAGGACCGCGGAGCGATACTCCAAGTTAGCAAGAATAACTGACGCTGCCGTTAACAGTTGGCTCTGCTGGCTCACTTCGTCCAAACTCCTGCCAAGCATAAGTGCCTGCTCTTTTCAAACTGTGCCAGGGACTGTAGATGAAAGCCTATACGGATACATCTTACACATTTACATGACCTCAAACAGTGGTCCCAGTGTTAATAAATGTGTATTGTGCAAGATAAACATAAAGTGGCCCTTGTTGGTCAACAAGGAAAACCAGACTCAAGCAGAGGGCATCTTATTGCACAGTTACCTCTGACCGACAGTGCGGCTGGTTGATTTTGGCATTGTTTGGACTCAAAGGGCAGGGACTCGTAGTGTAGACTCAAACAGCCCGATCCCCACAGACAGCTGACCTTTTCATAGCTGTGAGACGTGTCTTCTCCTTGTTGAGCTAAAGGCCGCATTATTATCATTGAGCTAAAGGCCGCTATATTATCGTTGATCTTAAGGCCCTTTTACCTTTTTCATCTAATTAATTATGAACTATAGGCTGCTTTGTTATTTTGAGTACTATAATCCAGCCTCTTTTGTCCATTAACGATAACATCAGCACTGCGTAACATAAGCAACTATGTGTTATACATCTGATACCCCCTGTAAGCTTATCAACACTTCAGGAAGTGGTACTGTCTATTTTCATTGGCTGTGTTACCGTTGTCACTCAAACGTCTGTATGTTTTTAACGTTTAACGATCATTGAGTTCTGTAGTTGGAATTTGTGCACGTCAATCAAAATACCTCTCCTGTCAAGTATGCGGGTCTTGACGCTGTGTCCCAGACGATATGCATGTAAAGGCTTGCTCTGCAATACAATGTAAAACCCATCTCCTGTAGCCCAAACGTCATGTGTTGAGTGATTGACAAGGCTGCGATAAGACAGGGTTCTTGTCACATTATAATGTCCTCCCCGGGGTTTGGTAGCCACTCACAATGGAGTCCCACAGGTGAAAATAAGAGGTCGCACTGCCTTCTTGATTGAGAGCTGTGACCAGTTCCCCTGACGCTAACGGGGGCAGCAGGCCATGTGTGACACATCTGGCAGACTGACGTCCAACACACTGAGTGTGAAAATTAGACCAGACTATGTCATATATCTGGCTGTAGTGATGTTATTCCAGTGTGTCACACCCATGCTGCTTGGCTCGGAGTAATGTTTCAGCATTATTGTCTAAAAAGAAAAGCTCTCCTCTGTAAAATTAATATAGTGTTTTATTAGCATGACGAGTGTACAGTTACTTATATTGCCAAAGCAGATGTAGTAAAATTTAAACTAGCACATTAAATTAATTCATACCTTACCTGGAGGGGAAACCTATTCAGTCTTTCTTTGTTTCTCTCTCTCTCTCTCTCTCTCTCTCAGCCCCCAACCCCTGTGCCACAAGTGACAGCAGGGGTCCATGCTCACACTTGTGTCTCATCAACTTCAACCAGACGTTCTCCTGCGCCTGTCCGCACCTCATGAAACTACAGCCTGATAAGCGCACATGCAAAGGTAAGGTCAACGTGTGAATGTGCTGTGTTCTCTCCCTAGCCCACCCAGGCACACGCAGTGCGATTCACACTTGAAATGAAACGCTGAATGCAGAGGGAGGAGCTCATTGCTTCCTATAGAACCCTCTCTTTGCTGTTTTAGGATTGCGCTGATTGAGTAAACTGTTGTTCTCTTATAAACATCCGATTACCTCTCCTCTGTTTGTAACACAGCCTTTGATGATGTCATTTGCATTTCATCCCATGTCAAGTAATGGCATACAGCAGGTGATATGTGTTATAAGAGACCTCATGTGCGATTTCATGATTGAGGTATATAATAGTTATTAAGATGCACACGCTCAATCATACACAGCACAGCTCCCATCTCTGCATTGTAAACGTTGAGGGTCATTGGAGTATAGCGGCCCTCCAATGTTGGCCTATTAGCAGGGGCATTATCAGTGGGATGATACACAAAGATCAAAGTGGGGCCTGCTGTGAACTGCGTCAAAACCAACACTTCAATCAGAGCTATTTGAACCACAGTTCACTCTCACAAAGCCCCATTTTAGAATAAAATATAAACGGGAGATTTGTGTTCATCTGCCAAGACATGAGACAATGTTTTTCAATCATGCCATCAAGCCATCAAACTTTTCAATCTCTCACACACATTACTAATGCTACTACTAAAATTAATACATTCTGCATAAATGTGTTCCATTTCTTAAATAATGCATTTGTAAATAAAGTTCAAATTTTATCTTTTTTTTTTCCTGTCCTCCTTCAGAGTCCCGCAAGTTCCTCCTCTATGCCCGTCAGATTGAGATCCGTGGCGTGGACATAGACAACCCCTACTACAACTACATCATCTCCTTCACTGTGCCGGACATTGACAACGTGACTGTGGTGGACTTTGACGCCGTGGAGCATCGCATCTACTGGTCCGACGTTCGTACGCAGACCATCAAGAGAGCCTTCATCAATGGCACTGGGGTGGAGACTGTTGTGTCTGCTGGTAGGAGGAGACCTTTCTAGAATACCAGTTAGCTGTGTGTTTTTCTACTTTACTAACATAACATATTTGAATCTACAGAATACGTACAGTTTTTGATCTAGATTACCTCATGAATCATTTTCTCAGACCTCCCCAACGCCCATGGCCTGGCGGTAGACTGGGTCTCCAGGAACCTGTTTTGGACCAGCTACGATGCAAATAAGAGGCAGATTAACGTCGCCCGGCTGGACGGCTCCTTCAAGAACGCCGTGATCCAGGGCCTGGACAAACCCCACTGCCTGGTGCTGCACCCGCTCCTGGGGTGGGTTTCAGCAGATGCATGACATCCTCCTTCAATCTGCCTCCTGGTCTGCCTTATTGCTAATACCACACGTGTCCCTCCCCAGGAAACTGTACTGGACAGATGGTGACAACATCAGCATAGCCAACATGGACGGGACCAACCACACGACACTCTTCGTCAATCAGAAGGGACCAGTAGGTGGGTGATTGCAACCCCTGTATTTGCCGACGCATGACTGACTACACGGCTTGTTTTTCCTCAATAGTTTTTCTTTCCATCTAGGCCTCTCTATTGACTATGACCACAAGCATCTGTACTGGATCAGCTCTGGGAACAGCACCATCAGCCGCTGTAAGCTGGACGGATCTGGACTTGAGGTGCTCGATGGGGCTAGGGGCAAACTGACTAAGGCTACAGCACTGGCAATTATGGGTAAGGAGGAAAGATTGAGCTTTGTGTTTGAGAGCTATTTTGATTTTAATAAAAGCTAAAGGAATGTATAAAGGCATCCAAATGTTTCTTGACCCATATTACTGTATGCTGTTAAAGGTATAGTCAGCTATTGTAAGCTAATACACTTTTTGTCAAATTCACCAAATATTTCCTTGAATTTTGCTAACTTACTGTTCTCTGGTACTTCTACACAACTTTGGCTCTATATTTAGGAACATTAACATTAATTAAACAATGCCACTTGGCTTCGCAATGCGTTGCAATGTGTGGGGCGGAGCTCCTGAGGGAGTTTGTTGTGAGTTGAGCTAAAAGTTAGCAAGGGTTTTCGAGAGTGACCAACCCTGCCTTTTTAAGAGTCAAAAGCCAAAGATGTCCGCCCATGTTCCTCACTGTAGGAGATAAGCTGTGGTGGGCTGACCAGGGGACTGACCAAATAGGAACCTGTGACAAAGAGGATGCTGGGAACTGGAAGGTGCTACGCTCCAACACGTCACCAATGATGCACATGAGGATGTACGATGAAGCTATCCAGAAATGTAAGCCGCTAGAACACTGAAATGGCGTATATACCCTATTGTACGTAACGTGGACTGCTTTGTCTAATTCGCGTCATTCGCTGTCTTGTACATCCTTAACATCTTGAACTCTTGCTACAAGAGAAGAGAGAAGCTCAACTTTCAGAGCGAGTTTTTAGAGAGGTTTTATTTTGGCCTTACTGAGGTTCATTTCCTCCTGCAGTGGCTGTAAACTTGTGCAGCAACAACAATGGAGACTGTTCCCAGCTGTGTCTGCCTACCTCCCCCACCACTAGGGCCTGCATGTGTACTGCTGGCTACAGCCTCAAGACTGGACAGAGGTCCTGTGAAGGTAAGCCACTGCACACGGGTCTCCACAGACACAATGAGGCATACCATGTGTCGAAACATGTCGTGCTGCTTCTATACTGCTCCTATACAGTGTCTATGCTTTATCTCACAGGCATGGGCTCCTTCCTGCTGTATTCAGTACATGAGGGAATCAGAGGAATACCACTGGATCCCGCAGACAAGTCTGACGCCCTGGTACCTGTGTCTGGCACCTCCCTTGCCGTGGGCATCGACTTCCATGCTGGTGGGTGAAAATGGCCATGTGGTGGCATTGCTTATGTTGCCTGTTAAAGCCGCACTGAATTAATTAGTTGTTTCTAGTGTGGAATTAGTCTTGTTGGTAGTTTATAGTTTGGAATTAAAGTCTTGTTAGTAGTTTCTAGTGTGGAATTAAAGTCTTGTTAGTTTATAGTTTGGAATTAAAGTCTTGTTAGTAGTTTCTAGTGTGGAATTAAAGTCTTGTTAGTTTATAGTTTGGAATTAAAGTCTTGTTGGTAGTTTATAGTTTGGAATTAAAGTCTTGTTAGTTTATAGTTTGGAATTAAACTCTTGTTGGTAGTTTATAGTTTGGAATTAAAGTCTTGTTAGTAGTTTATAGCTTGGAATTAAAGTCTTGTTAATAGTTTATAGTTTGGAATTAAACTCTTGTTAGTTGTTTCTGGTTTGGAATAAAAGTTGTATTAGTTGTTAGTTGTGTGGAATTAAAGGCTGTGTGTGTGTGATTGAATGTGAGGCAATCCTGTACACAGTAGGTTAGTAAAGCGCTGTACTGTATACATGCTGTCTATTTTCCATCTATTTACCAACGATGCCCTTCCGCCTTATCAGAAAACGACACGATTTACTGGGTGGACATGGGCCTTAGCACCATCAGCAGGGCCAAGAGGGACCAGACGTGGAGAGAGGACGTGGTCACCAACGGGATCGGCAGGGTGGAAGGAATCACCGTCGACTGGATCGCAGGTTTGAGCCGGTCGGGGAGAAATCTCTACCAGTTTGTTAGCTTGCTAGTATTCAGTGCATGCCAAGGATCCCGTAATGAATGTTCTTCCGGCGCTCCCCGTTTGTACAGGAAATATATACTGGACGGACCAGGGCTTTGACGTGATCGAGGTAGCCAGACTGAATGGCTCTTTCCGTTACGTGGTCATTTCCCAGGGTCTGGACAAGCCCCGCGCCATCACTGTCCACCCAGTGAAAGGGTCTGTCTGTGTTCCTGTGTGTGTGTGTGTGTGGTCTCAGGTTAGCTTCAGCAGTACAAATGTGTTGTTCTAATCCCTTCTATTGGCTCTGTCTTGCTGTACTGTATACTATAGGTACCTGTTCTGGACCGAGTGGGGTCAGTACCCTCGCATCGAGCGCTCTCGGCTGGACGGCTCAGAGAGGCTAGTCCTGGTCAACGTCAGCATCAGCTGGCCCAACGGCATCTCCGTTGACTACCAGGTCGGGACTGCATCTGCCACCGTCTGAACCGAGACCTGCTTACAGTATTATAGCGCACCATTGAAAGATGACAATGTTAACGTTAATTGTTTTTACTGAATTAATCGTTAACGTAACGTAAACATCAGCATGCACCATTTTAAAGTTCTGTGAAAATGTTTGGTTGTTTTTGATGTTGGGGAGAAGTGTTTTATGTAAACGTTGCTGTGCAGGAGGGTTTGCTCTACTGGTGCGACGCCAGGACGGACAAGATCGAGCGCATCAACCTGGAGACGGGGGAGAACAGGGAGCTGGTGCTTGCCAACAACAACATGGACATGTTTGCCGTATCTGTCTTTGAGGAGTACATCTACTGGAGTGACAGGTTTGGATGCTGCTCACTTGTCTTTCATTCTTTTGTTTACCTTTTCGTTCGTCATTCGGTCTTGATGCGCTCGTAAGATAAACATTTATTAGTTTATGTGCTATCATTTAGTTCAAGGATCAAGGATAATCTCTGACTTTCTTAATTTCCGTTCTATGGATACCATACTATATTTTTAGTAACCATTTCAGTTTAGCATAATGTGAACTATATTTTATTGGTGTTTACTTTTTTCCTATAATACTACTACTAAATATTAACTCTAAATGTGTTTTCCACTTTTGCTTTTCTTTGCTGCTATGACTTAATTCCTCCTGTGGAGTAAATTAAATGAATCATATCATATTTGTAGTTATATCTCCCCTCATTAGCATGATCCTGCTAATTGAAAAACATTTTGCTTTTTTTTCCCTCCAGGACTCACGCCAATGGCTCCATCAAAAGAGGCAGCAAAGACAACGCCACCGAATCTGTGCAGCTCAGGACCGGCATCGGCGTACAGCTGAAAGACATCAAGGTATTCAACAGGGCTAGACAGCAAGGTAGGAACCCTCACAGCAACAACACTAACCCACCCCAACAGAGTTAACACTAACCCACCCATATCATTTGTGTAACAACATTCCAACGTGTCACCCCCCCCCCCCCCCCCACTTCCCAAGGCACCAACATTTGCAAAGACAACAATGGCGGCTGCGAACAGCTGTGCCTTTACCGTGGCAATGGGAAGCGCACCTGCGCCTGTGCTCACGGCATGCTGGCGGAGAACAACAGCAGTTGCCGTGACTACGAAGGCTACCTGCTTTACTCGGAGCGCACCATACTAAAAAGCATTCACCTGTCGGACGAGACCAACCTGAACGCGCCGATAAAACCCTTTGAGGACCCCGACCACATGAAGAACGTCATCGCCCTCAGCTTCGACTACCACAGAGGTGGAGGCAAAGGCACCAACCGCGTCTTTTTCAGTGACATCCACTTTGGCAACATCCAGCAGATCAACGATGACGGCACAGACCGCAAGATTGTTGTGGACAGTGAGTATGATACCACAGATCTACTGTCAGGAGGTTGCCATTGTTGTTGTGTGTGATGTCCACACGGAGCTACAGCATGGCTTTTTTTCACCCACACACTCACCCAACTTTTAATAGCATAACATAGTATCGTAATATAAAGTAGAAACAACCATAAACACATTTTGTGCAAGATAATAATTACTAGGTCTCAAATAATATTACATTATTTCAAAATGTTGAGATCACCTTATGGCCCTCCCTTCAAATAGGGAAAGTAGGCAAGTAACATTTTTATCCCGGTATGAAACTGACTGTACCTCTGCTGGCAGTATGGTTTGTTATCCCCTGTGCTCTGCACAATGTATGCACTGGCCAGACAGGTCAACAACACAAGGACATCTAAGAACAGCTGCTATGAGAGCACAGATGGAGCCTCTTGAATGGAAAAGAATGACATCACCTATGGCTGTCTCTTGGACAACACACAGACACACACAGACACTCTGGCCCAAAGTGGGGGGGTTCCACTTTTATTTTATTTCTCGTTCTTGCTACGCTTTTAAATGAATGATTCAAGAGCAAGTTCTTGAACTACACCCAGACAAACATTGTATTTAAAACATAAACTGGTTTATGTTTGTAACATGATAGGGTAAAACATTCTGTAGGAAACACAGTATAAACAAGGCATGTACATTTGAGCTGCTCTGTTTATTACACTGAGATTATAATTTAGACCAGATATGTTCAGAAATATAGCCTTAAATCTAATAGGGATGGGAGGTAATTTGACTTTGTAAGAATGCCGATATATTTTCAAACTAGGTATAGAATGAGGCAATACCATTTATACTGACATAGCTTGAAGTTGCGTTAAATAACCAGTTTCTTCCATAAAGCCGTGCCAGTGTTTGCTTCTCTCACACATGCACTCTGCGCAACCCCGCTCCCACTCTCCCTCTGCGCTCAGGCCACTATCGCTCACAAATTATCCAGCAACATGAGGCGCTGTTGCACTGCAGGAACTCGGGGCACTTCCCAGGTGGCGTGAACACTTACAGTAACGGCCCCCCTAATCGACCCTCTCAGCCTCTCTGTTTCCATTGTGGTGTACTGGGGACCGGTCTCAAGAGGTGACGTAGCCTTTTCCAACGTAAATTCCGAGTGTGTCAAAATAACGACAACAGACATCGACATGCAGGGGAACCTAGATGGTTGCTAAGTTTCTATTTTTTGTGTCCGTGAATTGACAAAGGCTCTGGCTCTTCAAAGTATATTTTTTTTATTTTCTCATTGTGCATCAACTATCTGAGGTATACAGACATTTGTATAACTACTTATTCTCAACTGATTCACAAGCACAATGTGGGAGACATGGCTCCATTCAACGGGCCAACAAAGTTGAAGATGTGGTTTTTAAAAGAAAAACAACTGTTTAGTCATTTGGAAATATTTTGGATTTTAAAGATTATGTTAACGAAAAAACATGCCATCTGTATGTCATAAACAGGTTGCATCCAAAGGCGGAAGCTCTGTCTATTTGTTACAGTATTTGCACAAAGAAAAACTGTAATTGTTTTAGTGACTGCTCTGGCGTAGAGTTGCATCTGAACATTTAGCCCACTTTGTATAAAATATTATAAATATAATATAGATAATAATAATATTGATAGATATCCTGTAATGCCATTCAGCCAATACATTCTGGGATCTCATTTTTATTGTCCATATAGTCCAGACCTAATGATGCGGGGGTCCTTGCATCCATGTTGCTCCAATCTCTGAACCCATTGGCTTCAGGCCTCTGAGGGCAAGGTCCAAAATGTTTGTGTGATATTCTGGCCAAGACATTCTCTTCCATCCGTTGGTCATTGTTTACATTCTTTTCTACTTGAGACACAAGACTGGAGTTGGAGTTGGTGTTGAGTGCAGCTAATCATTCTAAACAGATGTCTACACTGAATGCTAATGGTAAACTGGATCGTTCAATCAATCAATCAATCAATCAATACTTATTTATATAGCACTTTTCATACAAATTCATGTAACACAAAGTGCTTCACACTACGTCATTAAAAACAATTCAAAA
>JAODTR010025198.1:0-23306 GCA_025399935.1 Amblyopsis rosae
CCGGAAGGCAAAGCTCTCGATCTTCCGGGCAATTTTCGTTCCTACCCTCACCTATGGTCATGAAGGGTGGGTCATGAACAAAGAACTAGATCACGGGTACAAGAGACCGAAATGGGTTTTCTCAGGAGGGTGGCGTGGCTATCCGTGGGGAACTCGGAGTAGAGCCGGTGCTCCTTTATCATCAAAAGGAGCCAGTTGTGGTGGTACGGGCATCTGGTAAGGATGTCCTCCGGGCACCTCCCTAGAGAGGTGTTCCAGGCACGACCTGTTGGGATAAGGCCTCGGGGAAGACCCAGGACTAGGTGGACACATTATATCGCCACATTTGCCTGGGAATGCCTCGGGGATCCCCAGTCAGAGCTGGTTAATATGGCTCAGGAAATACAAGTTTGGGGTCCCTTGCTAGAGCTGCTGCCCCCGCGACCCGACTACGGGTTAGCAGGATGAGGATGTACGGATGGATGGATATAAACATTTCCATCCAGTCATATCATTTAAAGGACCCATTCCATGAAAACCAAGTATTTCTAGTTGTTTTTGGAATTAGCAATGTCGATGTGACACAGAGAAGTTGTAAGCTTTTCAAAGTAGACTGTTAGCTTCCTGGTCTGTATTGGCTAAAAAGGGGGAGGGGCGGGGAAACAGGCGAATGAGAGAAACGTGCATATGTTGCGTAGATTACTGCACATAGTTTGTTTGGTAACGCCCTCATGAGGATATGTTGAGTCTGCAGGACAGGCATATTATCAAGAGTGATGTACACATTAATAACTACATTCGATGAATATAGGCTATTGTTCAGAAACTGTAAACGGATTAGAAATAGGCTGCTTAAATAATGTTGTGTTGATTTACTTAACCTAAACATTGCTCATTGATAAAGACACACTCGTGTGTCATACCAAAATTGTATCCCCTGCCGGAAACGGATTGCCGTTTTTGGTACCGCGAGTAATAATGTTTTTATCTGGGTCATATCATACAAAACATTTAACGTTACATCCATGATAATAACAAAGATAGAATATGTCTTCGTTAAATTTTAACGTTTCTTGTTTAACCGAAGAGCCTATCACTTTGTGTTGTTGCTAGCAGCTAGCAACCTAGCTGTCATAGCCCTGTAGCGGCAAGAACGGCTGCGGTTTCTTGCTATGTAACCCTTCATTCATTAATTAATACGTGCTTATGGGTACATGGCTGTTTAGCGGGCAAGAATGACTGCGATGTTGTGCTATGATATAATTTTACCTTCATTCATGAAATAATGTGCTTAGTAGATAAATGGCTGGTTATCAAAACGTAGCACTGTTCCTACACAGGACTGTGTGTCAAAGCTGCTGCATTATGCCGCCTGTAGTCTGGACAGCGAGGCAGAATTCATGCGCAATATTAACACCTTGAAAACACTGCTGAAATTAAACCATATGTGGTCCAAAACCCATAAAACAATGTTCCACGTTTTAGTAGCCTGCACCAGTATCCAGTAAACGCAATAACCTTGTGACAACATTGAAGTTGGGTGCTCACAACATTGCCAGTTTAATGCTTTCAACGTTGTCACAACATTGTCATAACATTGTCACAACGCTGAAATGTAAGTCCCAGATAAATTGTGACAACATTGTCCGGACAACTTTTGATACATCATGACAACGTTGTGCAGCACTGCGGTTTATTTACCGTTTATTCATGGTTTATTATAAAGTCTAAATTAGGCTATTTGGGCTAAATAATTTGCTTGTAAGCCTACCAATAATAGCAATACTAACTTTATGTATAACCTTATTGTATTTAATCTGGTCTGTAACTCTAAGAATACATTATCACTTGGAAGTCGGGGAGGGGTGGGTAGTGACTTGTTAAAGAAACAGTCACTGAAATCACACCGTTATCTAAAGAGTTCTTGTATGATGTGCTAATCGACACAGAAACTGTGGTATTTTAACCTATACTTGTCAACTACATTGTATTGAGAAGTCAAGGAACTGTGTCAACAAGTGAAAAGGAGCATGAAATGACTTTAAGATTTCTTAAAAATAGTGTTAAAATCTCATATTGTGATTTAAGTATTACATTTTTATGCCCTTACTGTTAGGCTACATTCATTTTTTTGTAGTAAGTTTGACATTATAGGGTGTTCCCCTATATTCTCATGTCAAAATCAACTATAAATCCACTTTTTAAAGCTGATATTGCTGATATATGTGTCACACATAGTAGGCTACAAGCAGGCAGCACTTGCCGTATATCATTAGATTCTGGCAGAGTTTTAGTTTGGTAATGACTTATTTTACTCTTTTATTTTCTTGATCCTTTGTGCCCCGCCCGGGGAACTACGTATAATTTTGCTAAATTGTATTTAATTCTCTCTCTGCAACTTATACTTTATCCAAAGTTGACATGAAATTGCTCACTCGCATGCAGCTGCTCTACTGCACAGTGGCTTTGCTGATATGGAATAGTCCACTGGATTATAGAGTAGGGGGAAACTGCATTTCTAAAATAGAATAAACACTACATTGACATTTTTGTTTTAATCAACAAAATTACAGATAATTAATTTGTTTGTACTGGAAAAAATGTTCTCCTAAATAAACATGCCTAAATTGCGAGGCCCCCTGGCAACCAAGGTCCCGGGCAATTACACACCTTTGCTAAACCGCCTATGGAAATACCAGCCTACTGTAAATTAGGGATGGGCGAGATCAAACTTTTTTAAAACAATTTTAACAATACCAATACGATATTGTAATAGTAATTTTATCAATATTAAAATACTATCACCAGTATTGATGTGTTTCATCACAGTATATATACAGTCATACTAATTACTACTACTTTCAGGAAAACCAAATATAAATACTGTATCTTTGCATTTTATTTACAGAATTTACTTAATTAGTTTGTTAATAAAAATGTCCCAACATTATGTCTACAAATAGCACCACATTGCACCATGTTTGCTTGTTTACGGAGTGCACATGACTGTGTGCAAGGCGCACTGGATTCTCACGTCACACAGGTTCCCATAGTCATGTGACAAGGGACAGTTAAATGTACATGGCCCATGTCACGTGTCACGTGAAAAACTATGACCTGAGAAAAACCTAGCACCAAGTATGTAGACTATGGACTGTGAAGACGTTTAGAAGTGATGCTCCTACTCACGTTTTGTAATATATTACTATCAATACTATCGATACTTTTTAAGTACTGATACAAATGAGTAGCTTGTGAGTATTGAAGTATCGATCCCGCAGTATCGATTTGCCCATTCCTACTGTAGATCAGCTCGCCTCACTAGATGTAATGTAGTAAGTAAGTAAGTAAGTAGTTTATTTATAGAGCACCTTTCAGAGACAAAGGTCACAAATTGCTTTACAGTAAAAGCAATGCAAACAATAAAATCCTACACTGTACAAAATAAAAGTACATTATAATATAAAACAAAAACACTATGTTGCTAATTAAAAGCTTGCCGAAAAAGATGTGTCTTGAGGCCACAGAATCTACGGAGAGATCCACAGCCTTGGTGCCACCGCACCAAATGCACAATCACCTCTCGTCTTAAAATGTGTTCTTGAAACCATTAAAAGCTTTTGGGAAGAGGACCTCAGCGACCGACCAGAAGTGTTAGAATGTAATAAAGCCAAGATGTAAATAGCCGCTTGACTATGCAAGGCTCTGTAAGTAATGACCAAGATTTTAAAATGTACTCTAAAACTGATAGGAAGCCAATGAAGGGCCTCAAGCACAGGAGTAATGTGCGCTCTCCGTTTAGTCCCAGTTAAAAGCCTAGCAGCTGCATTTTGAACAACTTGGTCCATGGTCGATTTATTCAAACAGGTGTACAATGCATTACAGTAATCCAGACGTGATTAAATAAAAGCATGGACTAGCATTTCCAATTCTTTTTTTGAAACCACTGATCTAATCTTGGCAATGTTTCTGAGATGAAAGAAACAGGAACAAACCACAGATTTGACATGACTGTTAAAACACAGCTTTATCGAAAATAACACATACATTCCTTAAATTCCCTGAAACAGTGGCTGATAGAAATCCCAAAGCTTGTCTAATCTTTGGGGTTATATCGTCAGGGGCAAATGTCATTACTTCAGATTTGTCTGTGTTTAATTGCAAAAAATTGTCATCCATCCATTTGTTAATGGAGGCTATGCAATTCAGCAGAACTGACAGTTTGTCAAGCTTGCCAGGGTCAAAAGATATATACTGAATGTCATCGGCATAACAGTACATAACTAGCAATTATCATGCCCAGAGGAAGCCTATACAAGCTGAATAACAGGGGGCCCATGACAGTATCTTGGGGCACACCACAGCACAACAGGGCAGTGTCAGACATTGATGTTCCTACTGACACAGAGAAACTCCTATCAGAGAGGTAAGAGGAAAACCAATTCAGAGCAGATCCAGAAATGCCCACAAATGTATGTAGTCTGTCAATCAGAATGCCATGGTCAACAGTATCAAAGGCAGCACTGAGATCAAATAAAACAAGCACGCACATTTTTAAATTGGTCTGTAGTTATTAAACACTGATGTGTCCAGATTATTTTTCTTTAATAGAGGCTGAACAAAATCATGTTTAAAATCAATCAAAAACTGCATCTTTCTCTCTGCCAATTTTAGCCTACTGAGCGGCCGTTACTAAGCAACTTTGGACATGATTGACATTTGGCAGTTTGTGCTTCGTTTGTAATTCAAATTAATTTAAACAAACATTTATCGAACATTAGTTATATTTTTATTGAGGAAAATTATATTGCAATAATCATTGTTATCGTTTTATCACCCAGTCCTATTGGATAGTGTAGAAATTATTATTTTCTAAAATCACCAGGTGGACCAGTTCACATTAAACAAAATTGTCAGTAAAATTCTTTCCATTTTACCCCATTTCTTGGTATCTCCTTTTTTCGGTCTGCTGCCACCAAATCACTGTTCTTACACAGGCTAGCGTAAATCTGACCACTTCCTGTTTCCAGCCCCACTGGGCCCCCTCTGGAATGTGTATGCTAAGACTGTGTAGACCCCAGTCAGGGTTAATGTTTCAAAATGCTGGCAGGCCACGCTTCTGTGGGTAGACCAATGAGAAAAGCAGAGAATTTACAGTATCTTGGACAGATCTTGGACCTGAGACTGACCAGTGGTACGTCAGTGGAGTGAATAAAAGCAGGGCTAAACGGTCTGAACCAGTCTGTTGTTAACAGGAATCAAGGCTTAGTGTCATGGCTATTCCTTGCATTATGTTGACTAGCTGTTAAAACATGCAAAATACACGTATAACCTTAAAACAACCTAACCAGTAACCACATTTACCACAATAAAAGAAACTATGTTGCACCACCACTTAGATGCAAATCTGATGTAGTGAAGCCCTTGTTGTGTATATGTGTTTCAGGTCTGTTTTCTGCTCTGTCCCTTCTGGCCAATAAATTCAAACTTTGTATGTAGGCTACGAAAATATTTTTGGGGAATAGTATGTGAAAAGATGTGTTTGTACAAAGTTGTTTGAAGAGCAGCTGGACAAACAGAACTTGCTGTGACCCGATTATCTTGTTTATTGTATTACATATTTTGACGCTGATTGGAAATAATTGTTTAGCACACAAAGACCAGTCTGTTAGCGCAGGCGCATGACAGTAGCTGCTATCATAAATAATCTGTCGAAATGAGGAAGCACATGCTCTCAGACAGCAAGAAACCAGTGCATTGTAAAGTAAACGCATTCATCTGACCCCTTTTAAAAGCTCATATTAAACAATAAAAGCATCGCCAAACAGATGTACTGTTTGACGTTAGAATGTGTCTCTCCTCTGTATAAAGTGTTGCTAAATGCAATTCATATAATCTTTCAATTAGTATGCCAAATGTAAAGGTAGTACTGTATATTCATAGGAAGCGTGTGGGTGTGCGTACCCTTGAAATAGACAGAGGTCACAGACAGGCCTAGCACAGACCACAAGATCTTTGCGCGGGGTTAAGCTCCACGTCAACCCAAACAGTGTGGCCTTTGATAGCACATCTCTCAACACCACCCTGGCCTCCTGACAACCACTGACCTACATTTAATAACACAGCCTTCTCGACAACCCAAAGTTTTCTTGGGGGAAGGGGAAGAGATGGAAATGACTAGAGAAGAGGGGTACGGGAGAAAACCCCACTTTAGGGTTGTAATAATATGAACACATGGCATTTAAGAGTGCCAAGAATAATAAAGGGCTCTAAAACCAGTGCATTCCGTTCAAATGAAACTCTATACGTGCCTGGCAGCTAACATACACCCTTTTCATCCCTATTCTCCATCTAAGAGACAGACCATGGTAGCACCAACGGAAAACTGTCTAATTGCTACACATTCCTTATCTGCCCACTAACAATGACCCAAAAAGCCCAGACAGACTCTGATGGCCGGTTTCACAGACATGGATTAGGCCTAGTCCTAGACTAAGATCCTTTTCCAATGGAGATCTTCATTGAATTTTTGTTTTAGTCTTGGACTATCCTTAATCCATGTCTGTGAGTGTATTTTCCCCTGAAACATGTCCTGTGCTTTGACTGGACACTCCGGATTAGCCTTAATGAAGCTGAACTGAAGCAGATATTGTTTGAAATGCATCAGAACGATTTGTTTGCAGCCATGCGGCAGTATATGAAGAATAATTTTGGGGCTTACCAACTACTTTGGGCTGTTTCTGTTTTAGCGGAATACGGGGGAGTTTGGTGCTGATTCGGCTAAATCGTCCACACAGGATCCGTTTGGCTTTTTTGCTGTCAGTAGAGAAAAGGGGATGACAACATGGAAAAGGAACTTAGCCTTTCAAAAGCATATTGGATTTTAGCTTAGGGACTATACTCATATCATAATGTCAACATAAACATTTAAAAAAATACATAAATATTCATGTATTCGACTAACTAACTCGTCTTACTGCATGCTAGATAAAAAAGCCCATAAAGAGGTTGCCATGGCCATGGCAGCTGATGCAGTAGGGAGCCCATCATGCCAGTTACTCACTTGTGGTGGTCTTTATGTCGACAGAGGCACCAGCAGCTCAGCAGTGAGAAGAGGAAGATGAGAAGAAAAGAGACCAGGGTTCCTGCTGCAATCACACCCATCCGCTGGTTGGGCTCTGAAAGAGTACAAGCAAGGCATTCTGGTAGAGCAACACAGCTGAAAAGTTTAGAATGGCATTATAGCCTATTGTATATCACTGACAATTCACCGATTGGTGCATTTTTAACATTTACGGTGCTCTCGTGTCTGTATTTATGATACTATGACAGTTTAAAATATGATGCATGGCATTTATAAATGCATGCATTTATAAACATTTAACAGTATAAGTCTGGATTTCACTACTTCCTAATTTCACCAATAACCAATCACCTTCTGTAAATATATACAGTATATTTAACTGTGAAATCAGTGGTGCTTTCCAGTGAACTGCATCCTTTCCTTGCCTTGAATGAGCCTACATGCCTGCTACCACCATAACTCAACAATTATGTATTAGCCCCCTCCCCTCTTTCAGGGATACACCCTGAGCAAAATGAGCTCTGGACTGTGTGGAAGACAGCATCAAGAGCAGATGACACCAGTGTTAAGCCAGACCATTAGTTCTGGCCTAACAGCACTGGGAGTCCTTGCACTGTCATGTAATGAGGCTGAGATGGATGTTGCCGTGGCTCTGACTGGAGTTACAGCTGGTCAAAGCAAAGGGGGCAGGGTGGGACAGAGGTGGTGTAGGAGCATGTGTCCTGTGTCGTTTTGACAGCACAGCACAGCCCAGCCCACCATATCCCTATTGGTCAAAACCCGTTTTTGTGAACTTGCCTTCCCTTAACACTCCATTCCATCCTGAGACCTTGTTGTCACTTCCTCTGTTGTAATCCCTCCCCATCTCACTGTGCCTCTCTTTCCTACACACACAACCTTCTTCCCTACCGCCCCTTCTCTCTCTGGCTGGCTGGGCACAGGGCCAACACACACAGCCATAAAAAGGCCACTGCATGGTATGGAGCCTGGAAGCCAACATCAAGTCTACTTGCTGTGAGCTGCCTGGCTAGGCATGTGCTGAGCCGACTAAATAGTCTCTGGCTAAATATGACTTAATGCTAATGTCACTACTAGCAACTGACTGTATTAACAGGCTGACCCTTTTTTTATTTTTTATGGAACAGTAAGAGGTCTGAACCTAAAAACTAGTGACACTGGACATAACATTTAGGAAACACTGAAATAGGCAAGTAACGTGATATTTATCACATGTACTGTATAGAAGGTAAGTATTTTATTTGTATTTTCAGCATTACAAACTACTGCACTTTAAAACATTGCAAATTACCCTGGTTTACCCTTGACAGTATTTCAAAATCATTATTTATAAAGATGGGCATTTGGAGACTAGATAAACCTATTTAAGAACAGTGTTTTCTTACGAAGGTTGCAGGCACCAGAGACAGGATCACAGTTTCTCTCATGGCAAGCACAGGTTTGGTTGCAGTTCACTCCATACTGACCAGGTTGGCAGGTCATATTGCAACTGGAGGAGTAAGGAGACAAGAACTGTTCAATGTGAACCACTAAGTGTAAAGCCTGTTGCACACTGCAAGCAGAGCTGATCCAGATCTGAAGCGCATGTGTTTCCCTGCTATGCTTTGCACACTGCTGGCGGATATTCCCCTCCCCCACCAGCACTGTGTCAGTTGGTCATGATAGCCTACTGGTTGTTGCACTGCATGAAACATGTAGTAGGAACATGATATTATGCTTGCTGTAGATCAGTAAATGTATAATCACAAATATATTAACATATTATGACAGTTATATTTTTATATATATAACATGGGGCTGGGGCTAAGAAGCAAGCAAACCGTTTTCTTATAAATTAATATATGTAGTGTTTTACCTGCTTCTACAATGTATTTCCAGTGCATTCTATGTAAAGCGCTTCAAAAAAGCCTTGGCTCAGCGAGCAGCTTCGGCCTCGCTTGCAGTGTGCAAAGATTCATTAACATGGGAGCGGATTCACAGCGAAACGCATGGCGTCAGCCTCGCTTCAGCTCTGCATGCAGTGTGCAACAGCCTTAAGGCATCACTCATGCAGAAAGATTCCATTTAAATGTTGTGAAAAAATTATCATTAATGGGAGGGTTTTTTCAACAACCATGGCAAAACATTTCCAGTACAAATTGTTTTGATTAGACTTGTCCTCTGGAATTTATCTTTGGCATTTAAGAAGAAGAATGCTTTAAACCCAATCACTCTCTTTAACTGTGTGGCATTCTGAAGAAAAATACACTTGAGTGAAACAATGCAAGTCACTGTGTTGTAGTGTTGATTAGGTTGAAAAACAGCATGTTTTTCTGTGAGGCATCCTGTGTGAGTCGTGACTTACTATGTCCCATAAAATCCGGGGTCACACAGACACTCGCCGGTGACGACGTGACACACACCGTTAAAACAGTGGCTGCAGTCGTTCTCACAGTTCTCACCATATGTGCCGTTGGGGCAGCGAACCTCACACCTATCACACAACAAGGATTGCTGAGGTTAGAGGCATTACCACCAGGAAAGAGCTATGGACATTATCCCAGCATGTACGCTGTATTAGCTAATATTTAAAGCAACTGGCGAATTTTCTGTGTGCTGTCTTGTAAACGCACACGTCTATAATGTATATATGTATAGTATGTCGTGTAGGCGTATGCAAGTGTATGCTTGTAGGTGTCACATCACTGTGTGAGTGTGTGATTGCTACTATGGTCAGCTTATCATTTGTGTGTCTGTGTGTGTGTGTGCGTGTGTGTGTGTGTGTGTGTGTGTGTGTATATCCCCTCTGAGTCTATGGAAACAACGCCTCACCTATCCCCGATCCAGCCGGGGTTGCAGTGGGAGCACTTGCCCTGAATAGGGTCACAGTGGTGCCCATCCTTACACGTGGGACACCCTTCCTGGCAGTTGTCCCCAAAGAAGCCCTTGGAGCACAGCTGGTCACATCTGGTCCCATTCCAGCCTCGATCACAGGTGACACACCGGCCCTCTGTCACCTTACAGGGCTGCTGGCCCTTGCAGTGCCCACACCTGTATGGCCAGCCATGCAGTAGAGGAATCAGTCACACCCTCCTATTGCAGCTCAGCGTGTTTGTGGTTAGGAACACTGACACACTGAACAACCAGTCTATAGCACGCCCATACTGTATAGCCAGCTGAATACAGTGTAATATTAAGCTGGGGAGGATATTGTCCTTCCAATTGGTCTATAATAATTTGTTTATGGTAACAAACTTCTAAATACTGGTAGTGTGTTAGTAAGTTGCAGAAAGAGAACTAAAATCCTGTTTGTTTTGGTTTTCAACAGCTGTTTCTGAGAGTGACAAGGACAGGTAAAAGTTTAGCCTGAATTGCTTTTACTTGTTGGCTGGTGAGCACTGGATAATGTGAATACCAATTCCTAAAATCTAGCTTAATATGGCTCCATTGAAGAAGCCACTCAAATATAAGGGATATCAGCCATGGTATATTCAATCGAATGTCCTCTTAAACCCACAACACTGCACTGTAACGCTGCATTTACCTGTTCCTGCAGTTCTGCCCATAGAATCCAGCTGGACACGGCTCCCTGCAGAACTTCCCACGGTACCCCGGCGTGCACGTGCACGAGCCATCTGCTGGGCTGCATTTGCCATGCATACACTGGCAGTAGCGGTCACAGCGCTGGCCCCAAAGCCTGTCCCGGCACTGGCAGCGCCCAGTGAACTGGTCGCACGGTGAGTTGTTACAGTTACACTGGACACCGCAGTTGCGGCCCGACCATCCGGGGTTGCAGAAGCAGCGTCCTGTCATGGCATCGCACACCGAGTTGGGACTGCAGTAGCAGTTGTTGTTGCACTGGGGACCCCACACACCTGGATGGCAAGTGCACCTGCCAGTGTCTTGGTCGCATTTACCCTTCTGGCACAAGCATGCGTTTTCACATGTGGGCCCCCAGCGATTGTGGTTACAGGTACACTGGCCTGTCAGGTCATCACACTGGCCGTTGGGGTAGCAATTGCATTTTCCCTTGCAGTCAGGACCCCAGAATTGGGCGGGACACTCTGCAAAGACTGTATTGTCATCATCACTGTGCATGCAAAGACATATCTATTGCTCTAGTTTTAGAGAGGGCATTTAGATAGCGTTCAGTATCATTACAAATGTTGAAATGTTACAGCCGCTACGCTACAAAGTGAGTCCATAATCTTACTTGTATCGCAGCTAGCTCCAAAATATCCATGACGACAGCGACATTCATTTGGCCTGACACACACCTCGTTGTCCTTGCAGGTAAAGTTGCCCTCGCAGAGAGCTATGGCAGAGATACATGCTATTACTATTTCACATATAGGGAGATGCATGGCGAGTGTTGAGAAATGTTGAATGTTTGGAAGAATACATACGTGTCAGACATTCTTCTCCTAGCTGCCCCCATCCACCGCAGCACACAAAGCCAGATGAGCTAAAATATGTGTATAAATAAGATTCAGAAAAGCCAACGTAAGAATATACTATACAAAGTGAGGGTCAAGTATAAATCCACTTTCCAACTATTTATATCTCTAATTTAACTCCCCTATTTGTAGATACACATATTGTTCTTAGCAGGTTGGAAACTAATTATTATTTTCATATTCAACAATTTGCTGATTATTTGTTCAATGTGATTATTTCAGATTATATTTTTTCAAAGGTAGAATGAATGAGAAAAATATGGCCAGAGATATATTCACCATATATACTTATATATACTTTGCATACATTCTCAATCCATCTCATATGGATATTTTGATCACAGATGATGTGGCTAACACTGAATACTATTCAGGGAATTGATTATGACTCATTTGCTTTGCGTGCATGCTAATTGTATAAATATGGGTAAAAAACATCTGCCAACACACACTCTCAAAACGTTCTCCTGAACACTGGAATAGTCACCCTTGAAACAATAGTCACCCTTAATGTTAAACCTGAAAGTTATTACCTATGTAGTTGTTAGCCCAAGAGGGCAGAGCAAAGAGCATGGGTCCATGGAATACGTATAGCCTACAATTATTACTAAAGTTAAAGTCACAATAAAACCACACAGATCGTGACCTAATCCAGCTGTTTAAAACAACCTTCGGGAATCTGTTGATGACATACAGTATGTTTGTATGGAGCATGCTTCATTCTTTACATCCAATCAAAGGTTGGTAAGCATTGCCAGAGAAAGATTACTGATATTTGAGCTCAACATCAAAACAAAAACAACTCTCTCTTGAGTGGACATTGGATATGCATTGCCAAGGCTTGGATAGTGTTGTGTGGAGTGGTCCACTCCACTTTCTAGCTGAGTAGGAACACCATTATTTTCCAGCGCTCACACAGAATCGACAGCTAGCAGACTGTGAGGAGATATTTGCTGAATTTGACAGAAGTGTATTAAGAGACTATAGAATAGAATTGCTTACCTCACATATAAATGATATGTAGACCTATAATTCACTTCTTTTAAACTATTAGCTAGAAAACAGTAAATTTCCTGTTTCAAGAGGAAGTACTTCATGTCATCAGTTATGGATAAGATGTTACTTAAGGTCAGGCCTTTGGAAGCAGCTGGATGAGATGTAATTAGCATTAAAGGTATAGTCAGCTATTGCAAGCTAATTGTAAGATAATACACTATTTGTCAAATTCACCAAATATCTCATATTTCATCACCGTTCTCTGTGTGCTAAAAAGAATATCTGGTAGGCTACTCCTACACAGCCCTGGCTCCGTAAATAGGAACATAAACAAAGTGGTAAACACTGCTCATAACAACAAGGCCGCTTGTCTTTCAATGTGTGGGGTGGAGCTTCTGAGGGAGTTTGTTTTGATTTGAGCTCAAAGATAGCAAGCGTTCTCGAGAATAACTAAGCCTGTCTTTAGTAGTAGGCTACTACAAGCTAGCAGTGCGGTGTATATTCAGAGTAGTGGTTTGGAGGCCAGGTTTGGATCTGTCAGAAAAGGAAGGATTGTGTCTCCTCCTCCCATGCCTGTGACCTCCAACAGGCCCGTGCAACACTGTATCTTCGCATAGAGTGTTTAAAGATAGCATTCTGACAGAACTATCATTCATTGCATACATTTTATATATAGTTTTGATTATATATAGCATTTATTATCTTTACTTACAAATAACTGTTTAAATAATTAAGTTTTAGGGATTCCTTTGTGACTAGTCCTTAGCTACTTATTCTAAACAAGATGTATCAACTGACATTTAGTATCTACTATTGCACTAATTTACATTTTTATACACTTAGCCACTAAGTACATGGAGCCAATGGAGCTACCCCCATAGAGCCACAGATGGCAAAAACTACACTGGGGATATTGTCAGCACATACGGAATGCAGTAGTTCGTTGAACATTGTTAGGACATAGACAGGAAATTCTGACCTGTGGTGATGAATGCATAACTAGCTTCCTCCAATTCATCATATAAATAAGTCAGAAAAATATAAAAATGTATCAGCTCTATATGTATCAACATATTATGACAAAAATATACTGTAGCAACAATAGCCTAGTAACTCCTGTAGGTGGAGGATTGCTAGTGTAATTACAGTAAATTACATTGGTAGTGAATGCCTAAGAATACATACTGAAAGATAAGTCTAGAAGATGTAATGCATAAAGCTATTTTCATTTTGTCCTCCCTATCAAAAACCAAAACTAATTCCATTGGTATAGTTGCATGCGCACCTCATTAAATACCATATGTTAAGTGTTCACAAACACACAAATAATGATTAAGTATATGGTAAAAGCAAATTATATACAATAGCCATAGAGGGCACACCAAATGTCCAATGTCTCTATGTTGATATTCCAACAACATAAACATCTTAAAAATAAACAAGGATATACTCATTAGAGCCTAATTATTGCTGCCTTAAAGGATTTGTGGACATGGTCCATTACATCCAGGTACTGTAAATAGGTAATGTAGAAGACTGTATATTGGATTGTGGATTATTTACAGTTTCCATTGATTATAGGCGCTGCGAATACCGCGAAGGTCATTGCAGCTCCCCCTAGAGCGTAATCATTGAGGTCCAGATGTATAAACATCTGGATGGTAGCTTTCTTCAACGGACTCCTCCCACTACGGCAGACTGGGAACTTACACGTATGAAAAATACAGAGAACTAACATATAAAAAAATGAAACAAAATAGAAACATGGAAAACATTGTTAATGAGCTATTTAAACAAACTCACATAGGCCTATGCATCTGCCTGAAATGTGACTGTATTTAAAATAAAACGCAAACTAACCACGTCCTAATTGTTGCATACCATATTATTACCTTCACATTGGTTTCATTACTTATTTTTATGAAATAGGCCTTTTTGTGGTACAAACTCTTACCCTGGTACTTTGCATACATTCCTGCCTTTAGGATTGAGTTCTTGGCTAAAGCTGATGCAAAGAAACTGACACACCACAGCAAAAACAGCTACAGAGTTCTTCAATTCCATTGTACAAGAAGCACCATCCTTCTAGACGCTTGGTTTGTTCCGCATTTCTGCTTTCTTTAGATTTGGCCACCCCAAATTATTTCCAATTCGAAATCCAAAAAGTGTCTTGATAAAGTTTTTTTGATCAGAACAGTAGCCTAATCCTTATGGAGACATGATCTAGCACCATCCACGTCAGTGATAAACCAGAATGAAAAAAGAATAAACAGCAAGACCCAAGATCGCGCTACAGACTAGTACCAGCAAATGTTTATTGCCCTCAGTAGGCCTACGGCATCAATTCCACGAAATAATGACAGAAAAGAGGTCATTGTGCGAAGCGTCACGGTCCAAAATACCCATCCACTATGTAAAATAACGTATAATCATTAGGCTATTCTTCCAAGCAACATGTCAAATTAATAACCCGAAAAATTTCGCCTACAATAACGTAGCCTACTTTCCTAGATCTGCTCTCAAAAATAATTGTTTAATCGTAACTTTTGTCGTCGTTTGCGCTCTCAGGAGTGGCAGGAGGGAAATTCCTGATTTGTTACTCTATGCTTGGCCACAGGACTGCTTTGTGCGTTATGCGCGTGCGCCGCCAAATGTACAGGCCTGTTTGTAACGGTAGCAAGCATCCTAGCCTAGATTATGTCCACGTCAATCAACGTGTAACAATTTGAAATGTCAGTCATAATTATATATCCCACAGTTAGGGCTTGACGCAAGTTTCAACATATATAAAGTGTTTATTTTCCATCATTAGGCTTTGATAGTTTCCATCAACGTCTTCGTCCCGTTTACAGTCAAAGTAGCGTATAGTCTTAAATTAATTTGCTATCTGAATAATTACCACTATTGTTAACAATTATGTATTCAAGTCTGTATTTATATATAGTATCGTTTAGAAATAACAAGTTACGTTTCAACATTTGAGCCACATTTTTTTTTTATGTCTGGGGTAAGAGCTCAGCAGACTGATGTGTTAACTTTGGGTAACTAAGGCTCCCTCTCGTGTATTAATAGAGGAACTGGCATTTCACATCAATCAGTCAAATTAAAATCCTATAGAGTACAGACAAGTTTGTCTTAGAGTAAGTGAACATATGCATGGCATGCAGAGTATCGCAGGCTCTATCCTATCCTATATTATTCAACCTCTGAACAGCTGGTCCAAATTATGCACATAATATTCTTCTGTAATTAAGTACATGATACTAAAATGTACATGATCTCTCATCAAGTGACATATTATGACACACTCACTCTACAAATGCATGAAACAAATCATGTATGGGATGTGACAGAGCTTCCTTTAACCTGCAAATAAAGATACAGTTGTCTTGTTCTGACTGAGAATATCATACTTGGGTACCTTCACTGGCTTCTTGAAGGCTTTTTTGTGCTGCTCGGTGGGTTAGGCCTAAAATATCCTGTATCTTTAGGTCATCCAAAGCCAGTCTGCTGATAGAGTAAACGGAGCAGGTCAGCAGGCTTTAATTACTATGCTAAATATGTTCTTATATCTCCTATAGCTGCCTGTCATTTTTACGCTTTGTTTTCCTAAAAACGGGCAGCGGACGCCAAAATGTCTAAAACTTGTTATCAGGCTGCTCGGTACGGCTGAACTAGGCTTGGTGGAAGTGATCTGTCTGATAGGACTCGAACCAGGAGAGCAGAGTGTGCAATCCCCAGCTCAGCGAGCTGCAGCATAGAGGTCTAAAAGGATGAGGACTAGGCTGCTATTGAAGAATGATAAATGAAAATGAGCTCATAAATATAGTAGATAAGTCCATCCATCCAGCCATCCATCTTCTCCCGCTTATCCGGAGTGCTGTCGCGGGGGCAGCAGCTACAGCAAGGGACCCCAAACCTCCCTTTCCTGAGCCACATTAGCAAGCTCTGACTGGGAGATCCCAAGGCATTCCAAGGCCAGTGTGGAGATATAATCTCTCCACCTGGTGCTGGGTCTTCCACGAGGCCTCTTCCCAGCCGGACATGCCTGGAACACCTCCAAAGGGAGGCGCCCAGGGGGCATCCTTATTAGATGCCTGTATTACCTCAACTGCACCTTTCGACGCAAAGAAGCACTCCGAGTTCCTCACGGATAGCTGAGCTTCTAACCCTATCTCTAAGGGAGACACCAGCCACCCTCCTGAGAAAACCCATTTCAGCCGCTTGTACCTGTGATCTTGTTCTTTCAGTCATGACGCACCCTTCATGACCATAGGTGAGGGTAGGAACGAAAATTGCCCGGTAGATCGTGAGCTTTGTCTTCTGGCTCAGCTCTCTTTTTGTCACAACGGTGCGGTAAAGTGATTGCAATACCTCTCCCGCTGCTCCGGAAAAGTAGATAAGTCCACAGTCACCCATTCCTCATGTGAAAAGCCATTATTTATCCACAATACTGTAAAATCAACTGCTGGTATAAATGATTGCCTGACATTTGGCTGGTCATCATTTCTACTCAAAGGGGTCTATTTATATATTTTTTGTTATTTGTTTTATCAGATCTGACACATTTTATGTCAAACACATATAAGATATCAGAACATTCTTAAAGGGTTCACAAATGCTCCAGCAACACTACAAGTCAAATGACTTCATGCACTTGTAAATTGTAACAGCTACACAATTCAAATTAAGAGGAAAAGGGAAGTCACCGCCCCTGCTGAGTATGTTTAGACTGCCAGTCTGCATTTACATAAAAAACGAGAATGACTGTTTATTTGTCCACTTTCCTCCCAGGTGTGTGAAGGAGGTGAAAAGAGGTGAGTGACTTCTTAATTTAATGGATCCTATAGACCAATCCTTTTCATTAGCACAAGTATCCCCTTTATAATGGTAAAAACTCACATTTTCAGCTTGGTGTCATGTCTATCTGGATATTAACCATCTTGCCATTGCTGTTGTCATCCTGTGCTGGTGAAATTAGTTCTATAGCTGGTAAGAAGATACCGTTTATACAATACTGTACATATTGGCCTTCTAGGCCTTCTATTGGCCTTCTAGGCCAATATGTGGCCATATTGGCCAAGTGGTACTGAAGCATAGCTGGTATTACTAGCCTATACAATAGGCTAGTAATCTAGCCCCTGCTTTCACAAATCTTTAGTTTTCTTGTTTTTGTTTCACATTGCACAGCACTCTTATTTGTAATAACCCTGAACATTTTATGGTTTTAACAAAATGAAAAAGACTAGCTTTGACAGTTCCTAGCTTCCCAAATGCAACCAATTAATTTACATACTGTAGATCATGTAAATGTTATTTAAAAGGTAAATGACGTGGTGTGAGCGGACTTTAAAAAGACGCTATTTTCATTTCCACCATGCACTTGAGTCATGCAAGAACACACATAACACAATGGAACTGCTGGCTTTTTGGATGGTGTTTTCCATAATCTAGCCTGCCTGTTTATTTATGCATATAGAGTAATGCATATATTTATACATATATCAGTGGATGATGGTGACTTTGGAAATTGGGGAGGACAGGACAAATTGTTTATGTGTAAAAGCAATATATTCATCAAATACATCACATTTATGGAATTAAGTACAGTAGGCCTTTTTAACAACATTCTTCATGATCCCACAATGTATTCTGTAAAAGACAAACACCTACACAACTATTAATAAAACCTGATTGCATTAATTCAATGGGCTAAATATTCTACTCTTCAAAGAGTAATGCAAGTAGTGATAGGCTGCTAAACGCTGTGTGGCCAACATGACGATGTGGCTAGGACAAATGCTAATTATTTATATACAACATTTGTGTTAATAGTATTATATTAGACATAGCTACTACCAGGGTGGGAAATTCACTTTGCCAACCTGCCACAGTGGCTAGTAGATGCCCAATTTTACCAGCCACTTTTTTTACCAGCCAATGTTTTCTGCTATTTAAAGTGCACAAACCAGAATTGTTCCAATACATTCATTTGTATTAATACATTTGTCTCCTAAAATACATAATGCTTGTTGTCTTGTCGTTTTTTTACATTTCTGCGCAGCTGTTTGTGTTCATAAACTTAGGCATTTAGTCCTGAATGGGAATGACATCAGCAAGTATTCATCGCCATTCACACCTAAATGCCTAAGATTATTACACAAACGGCGACACCAATACATTAAAGACTAAACATAAATGACATGCGTGACACCCCACTACTAGGGCTGTCATGATATCAATTTTCTCTATATCTCTCTATCTCTATATCTTTATCTGTATATATATATATATATATATATATATATAGGGGTGTAACGGTTCACCAAATCCACGGTTCGGTTCGTATCTAAATTTTTGAGCAACGTTTTGGTTCATATCGCGGTTTTATATATTTTTTTCCTTTGAGTGGTATAATCTGGGATTTTTTTCTGGCTTTGATTACATTCGTTTTGTAGTATATTCTTATTTTTTTCATCTACTTTCTGCCACAAGATGAAACACTAGCACCAGCTTCTCAGACAAACAAGAACACTGTTCTTGTTGCCGCCCACACATGCCCGCTATGCTGTAGCGCCAGTACTAGGTAAACAAAACAAAGATGAGATCGGATTAAGTTACACCCTGCTAAGGATAATTTTCCACTATATCCTTAACATAGAACATAGTAATTGTTTGCTGCTATATTCATGTTTAAAATAGGCAATAAAAACCAACAATTTGGAATACTAAGAAGAGGACTGTATCTTAATTGCTACTACAAGTAAAGTTAAACAATGCAGGCAGACAGACAGTGGCCAGAGACTGAATTAAAAAATAACCTGGCCGTTTTTGACAGTTTTCATACTTTGGCGGACATCATGGATATATTGACACACTTCAGATAGGTTTCGTGAAAGAGCCATCCACAAGAAAGGAAACTGCTGCGTCATGCCTAACTCACCCACGAAAACGACACTGTTTGTGTGCGCTGCGCGTCTTGTAATTTCTCTGCAAAATGACACACACATGCATTGATAAATAAAGTGTGATATTGTTCCACATTGTTTCGTTTGAGTAAAGAAGCGAATGCAATAGATTAGTTGCCAAAATCCAACATCGTTAATTCCATGAATGAGAACACATGCATTCTATAAATAGCTTTGTATTGTGTTTTGACAACTATAAAAAGGCTCAGTGGTTCTAATCTAGTTGTGAGCCAAATGTGATATGAAAATTGTAGTTTAATTACAGTAGCAATGTATATGCATTATATAACGTATGAGCTCAACAGGATGCATATGTATATATATATATATATAAATATAAATAATGCTATCAGTTAAATTCATCGTCAACTTTGTTTATTGCGAGGTTTTTTTTGTGTGTGAGGTATCAAAACTTTTTATTTTTAATCTGTAGTAGCAGCAGATGTCCAAAAGATAGCGTGGTGTATAATCCTTGATGGGATTTCATCTTTGTGACTCAGGCTACAATGTGACGCAATGTTTATGCTTTCCACTGAAAAGTTATCTGATGGCTAGAGACAAAAAATGCAAGGTAGAGTTAACAATTTTAGTTGCTTTTGATAACAATCGCTCTGGGATTTGAATATTGAGACTTAAAAATGTGTTGATGGTGTTAGGCTAACATCTGGCAATGGGGCTGCACATGTGCTTGCTAGTGGACTATGCTTTTTATCAACGAAGACGCTCTCTAGTTTCTTCAATACACCAACACATCACAGTGGAGCTAGCCTTGTCTTTTAGAAAAAGAAGAAAGAAATACCACTGCAGTGTTAAACCAGAGCTGCGCTGATGGGCAGCGTGCCCCTATTGTTCATAACTCACCGGTGTGCGCACCTCCAGTCGACGGCCATTTGTTTCCCCAGTGCACGAACAAAAGCTGATTTTTGTTAGTTTGTCTCATTCATAGAACTAAGGTTTCATTCTGTCGCTGCTGAAACAACCTCACGCCATATTTAAAGTCACGGGTCCATTGAGCTTAACTATAATAGCCTACATTTCTTTTACATTCTACCTGCCACTGTGGCTGGTATACAAGGCAAGATTACCCGCCACTCTGAAAAAGTACCCGCATTTGGCTGGTGGCGGGTACTAATTTCCTACCCTGGCTACTTTTCTATTGTAAAAACAATTATGAAAATGTGTATTGTGAGTAGACATAGTGATGAGCAGGGGCGTAGCCAGAACTGTTCTACTGGGGTGGCCAGCTAGGTCCAGTAATTTTATTGGGGTGGCACTTGGCAGATTATGACTAAGGATATATAAAATCTTTCAAAGATTATAGTAGCCTATTTAATGGCAATAATACGTATCCCTGCTTTATTGGGTAGGCATTATTTTAGCTTCAGGTCTTTTTGTAAACAAATGTATTTTAGGCTATGTCCAAAAATGTAAAATATTGATAATGATGTGAATTTACTATAGTAAATATAAAATAAATAACCAAATATATAGTATTACTATAGTACATTCTTAATGATAATGCCACATTCTATTCCTGCTTGACTCTAACACAGAAAGCCTAGTGGAGCAATACAAATGTTTGTGGGTGAAGCACTAGAACTCTACCGTATATATATATAGACAGCAATGCATTGTCCGTCTCATCAATGAAACTATACACAAACCTACTTTGCTATGAATCCAAACTAAAGCGTCCTTGCGAGATCATCCTGATCTCACGTCACAAGCTCTTATTTCATACTTGCAGCGAAGCCAAACTGTGTGAGGTCAGGATGGTATAATACAGTCACACCTCATCATCAATGAAATCACACATTTATATAATGTTGAAGTGGGATGGTCAGACCTAAATAATGGCACTTCATCTCAGACAACTGCAGCATATGCATGGCAGTATCACATTACAAAGTTATAAAGCAGTAAGCTCCTGTATATAATTGTAAATGTAACTGGTCTGCAACTGTAATAACCCATTGCTTCCCAGACCTTAAGCTACAGCCAATATAACACATTGTAAGAAATGTAAAATAGACTCACCAGTGACATCCATTATTTTAAAAGTAAATATCCACAGTGAACCTCATTGGCCAAATGTGTTAAAAGGTTAACTGCGGAGTGATACTTTTTTGAATTTTTTACAGTGTCCTTTGTATTATTTTCGGCGATTCATTATTAACCATCTATAACTGAGTAATCCTTCAAGTAGAACCTAAATGCAAAACCTTTTTAACATTAGCAAATAGCTAGAGATCTCCAAACGTTAAGCGACCTTCGGATTAGCTCAATGGGATTTTATGAGGCTACACACATATGTATCTGGGTTTGATTGGTTGGCTCATTTGATAAAAGAACATTTCAGTTGCAATTATAGGCGCGAATTAGCCGTGGTGTTGCAAAGTCTCTGTTATGTGCAATAACACAAGATATATGTCAATCTCTTCAGCAGAGGGTCTGGATTATGGTGTAAAAAACTAGATTTTCTATCTGTTACAGTTCTGAAAATATAACACGAAATATAAACCTATGCCATGAAAAGAAACATACAAGAATCCACTATGCAAGAGATATTTTATGTCCGAATTTGTCTGTGTTGTAGAGCCCTGACTATGCCAAAAAGGACAGGCTATATATAGCCATCTCGTCAGTGGAATGTCAGGATTATATGGGAAAAAACCTGAGCTTCAAACATTTAACATTCTGAAGATATTATACAAAATATATACTGATACAAAATCGTAGTGACTCGCGAAGGGGGGCCAGTAGGGGGGCCAGAGGGGTGGCCAGCAATTGTAATGGCCCCCATTTAGCTCTGCCCCTGGAGCGGGGTCAGCGCATGCTGAGGCGCACAGTGCGATGAAGTCGCCAACTTTCTCCAGAGTCAATAGCTACAGACCTCCAAACGTTGTGTGACCTTTGGATTAGCTCAAGAACAGTGCATAGAGAGCTTCATGGAATAGGTTTTCATGGCCGAGCAGCTGCATCCAAGCCTTACATCACCAACTGCAATGCAAGCGTCAGATGCACACCGCCACTGGACACTAGATGTGTTCTCTGGAGTGACAAATCACGCTTCTCTGTCTGGCAATCCGATGAATGAGTCTGGGATTGGCGGTTACCAGGAGAACGGTACTTGCCTGACTGCATTGTGCCAAGAGCCACAGATATTTAACATAGTACCGGAGGTACCAGAAGGAGAAAATCACGAGTTTTGCGTATTCTTGCTGATCTTGCTGACAACTGCATGTCTGTTCACCTGACAGAACACGTTAACTGAGCCTGCTACTGGGAACTAAGTGAATATAGCCGGAGCGAACTGAAGCTATCGGGAACTAAACGAAGCTAGCGGGAGCAAACCGAAGCTAGCGGGAGCAAACCGAAGCTAGCGGCAGCCAACTGAAGCTAGCGGGAGCCAACTAGAACTAGCGGGACTAAGCTCTCTGTGTTCCCAGTGTCATAGAGTGAGGCAATTCACAGACAATGTCATTGTGTGAAGCTTTCCAGGGACATTGTACTGTAGCAGCATCTTCAATTTTCTATGGAAAACAATATTTGCTTCAATATTTCCTCTTTGAAGTGAAAGTGAATTGACGCTGCAACGGCTAACTGAAGAGCAAATAGAGAGGTAAATGAGCTAAGCTAACGTAAATGAGCTAAACTAACGTTAGCTAAATAAGTTAGCCCTGCTAGCCAGCAAACTGACTGGTCATCCATATAGATAAATACGTTTATATCGCAGTATATATTACGTCTTAAGTCTGTGCTATCACTGACTGGTAGACTATCGGCCAAGCAAGGACGACTCTAGCGACGAAGGATTTTAACGAA
>JAODTR010025209.1:0-23300 GCA_025399935.1 Amblyopsis rosae
AGTTTGGGGTCCCTTGCTGAAGCTGCTGCCCCCGCGACCCGACTCCGGATAAGCGGATGAAGATGGATGGATGGATACTTACTCTATAAACTATGTTGGACTTCAACATTTATTTAACCATGAAATGTGTTATCCAAATGCCTAGACAATAGCTACTGCTGGGGGCTAATATTGACCTCTCATTACTCACATATTCTGTGTCCTATACAGTAGGACAGGAACACACACCAGGCTCCATTTGTCAAAATCTTTAAATACCCAACTATGAGAAATATTGTTAAACTGTCTTGTCACGAGGCGTGAACTGTCTTTTTTTAGATTCCACCAGAAGTACCTCTGTGGTTTTGATGCTTGTGTGTTCTAGTGACACACTGTATGTTTCAACTGAGTGGGAAGTATATATGTTAACTGCAGATGATACTCTCTGCACACTGAAAAGGCATCTGTGATTGAGGATATATGAAAAATCTAAACAGATAATTTGAAATACATAAACAAGTTTCTAAATATACTTGCAGGAATTATTTCTATATTAACATGATTATTACTTGTACTCACTGGGGCACAGAGGCTACTTTATTTGATAATAATATGCATGATTAGTATGCTACACGGTACCCAGATGAGACCAGTCCAGATAACCTTACAGTACAGCTAAGCAAAGCACATCTGCGCAACAAGAAATTACAACAAGAAATTACAACAAGAAATTAAACACATCATCTTAGAATTTTCTTCTGTCTAAAATGGGATAGGAATAACAAAAAGTGAAATTAGCCTGATAAAGAATTTACAGTGATCTAGTGTCTAGGCCAGATTACTTTTTATCATACTGTAGGCCAACAACTCCAGTTCCTGCCAATTTGCTGCTGTGTTAGTTAACTTCTAAAAACAACTAACAAACCACCCAAACACATCAGATACTCATCACTGTAAAACCTCAAAACACAATTATAATCATACAAGTAGGTTAGCCTACCTGTGAGTTTTTCTTGTATCAGAAGTAGTGTATAGGCTATTTACCATGTCCCCAAAGAAATACCACTATAAAAAGCTCAACTATTTGAAGATTAAACTGAGAGGGAAGAGTAGCCTAGCAGTTACATTATGCATAAGTATAACTCAAGTCAGGTCAGAGTACACTACTGTCAGGAACAATTGTTGATACACAGAAAACAAACCAATACACTAAAGTTAGAAGAGAAGAACAGAAAATTACCAGTGACTGACATAATGGTTTACATACAGTAGTTCAAAGCTGTGTGTTTATAAAAAGGTTCAAAACCACCACAATATCATTGAAACAAGTTAATGTACACTCAAAGTTGTTGGAGCCCCACGCATATTGCACATATTGTGATAATAGTGATACAATTGGTCTCAGTATTCTGATGGACTGATACATTGTCCACCAAGGAGAATGGCTTGGTCCAAAAAAAATTATAATTAAAATAAATACAATACAACAACAATACTGCAAGGCAATACATTAAACAAAACATGTAGATATTCTGATCGATTCAAGACATATTTGGAATTGAGAAGGGGGCTGAGCTGCAAACCATCTTTTGTCTTGAAAAAGTAAAATGTTCTCATGCTCAAATTTGTTTTTGTATTCAGTCTTGAGGAATGTAGAACAACGATTCGTCTTTAAACTGATTTATATTCCCGTCCACCTGCCCGGGGTCTAACTGATCAATATCTGATGCTGACGCCCGACTATACGCGGTTATAGGGTGCGTCTGCTGTCTCATTCATGTCTAAAACAGAAGCTATTGGCTGCGACCAAATCTACCATTCACACGTTCGCGTTACGCTACAGAAGCCCAACGTGAAATAAACGGGTGGTGTGTTGCGGTGTTATAAATTACAGACTTGAGGCTATGCCTTGGGAAATCGTGTGAGACAAAAGACAACCCATTTTCATTTTATTGAGGAATGTTCTAATATTGTTGGCTTAGTATCCTACAATTATGGAAAAATGGGGGACGGTGGGTAAAACAAAAGGCAATAATGCTTAAGTATTGTCACAAGTGGGGCAGCACATTTTTGTGCCACAAAGGGAGATGCTGCTGTGACCAAGCAGCAGCTTCGTACTCACCCGCTTGTGTTGTGTCGGTAAGATCATAGCTCATTCCAGGGTAGTCCCTCAGCTTCCGACCGCTAAGATTGAGTATCCCAGAACACGCGGCGTCCTCTAGAGAACGATCTAGGCTTCTGGCCGTGTGGTGCTGGTGCTGACTATTGCTCGGGTTCCAGTGGGGTCCATTAGAAAAGTGATGGCTTTGTAGAGCCGTTACGGCGCCCACACCTCCCTGACTAGACGCCATTTTCGTAAAGAAATTACTCCTACAATAATAACAGCGGCAGAATCTCCGCCCATGCGCATATAAGGCACACTCCCCTGACGATATGGGATGGGCTTCTGTGAGGTAATACATCCATGGTGGTGGGCAGTAGCAAGGTATGGTATCCATTTTAGGCATCCTCTCCTCACCTATGCCAATACTTTTACTTCTATGGTTGTTGTCATGTAAGCACAGTGGGTGTTGCTCTGTAGCCCATTGTTTAAAAGGTGGTTTACAATTTCACAAATTACAATGTAGCCTACATTATAGGCTACACATATCAACATTTCAAATCCCATTCTCATCCCTGGGCTGAATGTCACATCATAGCCTGAACACCTGGTGGACCAGTGCAAACCAGGCCAGCTACCAACTTCAAGGTGTAGTCAGGGATCCAGGTGAAAGATTGTTGATGTTTGAACTGTATTAAATCAAACAAACAAAAAAAAAACTTTCCATGACTAACAATTAATCTGGCATGTCAGGTTAATAGAGTGCTACCTCAGAAGTTCTGCCCCCACACTGGACACACAATGCCAAAAGCTATAGCGTTGTCTTTTAGTGTTCCAATACAAACAATAGGCTAATTTGGTCACTTGGCTTTGCAAGGAGATATCAATATAGAGTATCCCATATCCTGCACACATGGTGTAGCCTATCTTATATTTGTATTTGTCTGACATGAAATTGTTAGTTAGGTTTGTAAATTTTTTTCTAGGCTAGATTCCTTTGTTTTAGTTATTTCCAGAGCCATATAAATACATGTTATTTCCATGGCTCTGGTTATGTCCTAACCCACCTCCTGTGTACTTTACATTTGCAAAATGTTCATGTATTCCTAATTACTGGTTTGTGGAGCAAACTTGTAAATTGTGGAGCGGCCTAATGCCAATGTTTTAGTCAGATCAACTCGTGGGTTCTGGCTCATGAATATTAAGTAGACCTGACGTCTCTCTGCGTGGACTGCACACCGACCCTACGCTGTTTACGTCCTATTACGTTCCCCTGGTATCTGCAAGCAATACTGTTGCTGCTCTTTAGCATGAAGTGATAGCCTAAACATTCTTGTCGTTAACGAAAATGGTGAAACAACACCACAAGACGTATCGTAAGTTGCAGCTGCAGTTAATTATGCATTTGATCATGTTGTTCGCATTCTGTGCTCGAAAGGAACGCGTTAGTCTAGCATAATGCTTTTTACTGTTCAAAATACAGTCGGGTTAGCAGAAGCTAACATTACCGTACAGTACTGTGGATGTTTTTGTACGGGCTGTATTGCTTGCAGAATTTCACAGCATGTAAATCTCGATGTGCTGAATGATAATTAAAAGTAATCTTGTCGTCTCTTAAATATTATATGCAGCTAACTCAAGTTTTTTTTTCTTCAACAATGTCAGCTGCCTGTGATGGCGTGGGTTTTGTTAAACGTAGCTCGGTATCAACTCCAATTAAGGACCATCAGATGATTTAAATAAATAATTCTACCTAAAATTTAGAAACAGATGAGCAAGCATTTGTTTCCGTCTTTTTGGTTATCCCCAACTCTTACTAATAGTATCTGTCCTCAAGCTAGTGGTCAATGAGCAGTATTGGGGAGTACTGTGTGCAGCCTAGGCCCATGCCTAATACAGCACATCTCTATTGACAACCCTGGTTGAGGAAATGCAAGGCTGAGTTTTTGAGTAACCAAGTACGCTGGACTGTATTATTCTACACTATTATTAGTCAAAACACCTGAACCTAAAACAAATCACTAGATTATATAAACAAGAAGCATTCAATGTGAACCTGTTTAACAATTCTTTTAATAACTTTACATATCCTATGATGTTGCAATTAAGCTACAACATTAAAGGTACATTCTTTGTCTGTGTGCATGCGGCTCCCACACAAATTCTGCATTTGTTGCATTCCTCCTCTTCTCCTTACCCTCCAGCAGGTTCAAGTCTTTATCATCATAAGAATTATCATAACATTATTCTTCAATTACATTTTATTTATGGAAATGTATGTATTATCTGAATGTGTGTGAAAGTAAAATAATTGTCTGTGGATTCTTGTCTTTTGTAGACAAACGCCTCTAGCCAGCACGTCATCTTTCAGAGTTCAGTATATTTAGAGGTAAGCACACAATGATGGTGATGGTTTAAGTGGTTTAAATCATTAAATGACCCTCACTTTATTTGTATTGTTTGCAGTATAAGCATGGCAGACCGAAAAGGAAAGACTGCCAGTGTGATGAAAACACTTACAAAGAAGGAGCAAGAGGGCTTAAAGAAAAAGGTATGAAATATGAAATTGCGGGATGCACAGTATGCTGTTCTACAACATTGTTTGTATATGACAATAATATTTTATTGTCTGTTTTGGAAGATGACGCATTATATACCAAATGTGGTTGCTTCCATTTGAAACAGTTGATTAATATCTGATATAGTATTATTATTTTGTAATATGTACGCAAGTTATTTTCAGTAACACAACCAGTTGACATTCACACTCAGTAGATCTGAAGCTGGGGTATTCAGGACTTCATTAAACATTTGAAACGATGTGTTGTAGGAGCAAGAAAAGGCAGCTGAGGTCTTTGAAGAGTTTTTGGCATCATTCGAAAGCAGTGAAAAAAGCGGGGTGAAAACCTTTGTTCGTGGAGGAATTGTGAATGCAACTAAAGGTACGTAGTCGTGAGGATAAGGTAGTCTAGATGCACCTTTTACTTGTGCAGTACACGTGTTTCAGCATCACATCACATTTGCATGATAAATGACCCACTGTTGGCAGATCACAAGGGCAACTTGCTCACGTTGTGATGAACACTGTCTTTCTGTGTACAGTGTGTCTTACCATTTTTGTGATAATTGTACACCCTAGCATTCATCACAGCTGGTTTGACAAAGGCAAAAGGACACAAGACGTTCATACTCTGAACTGATTCCTTTGACTCATTTGTATGGAACATTGGCTTCCATTTGAAATGGCTGGTCTCACACTGGCTAATAAACTGCACTGGCTAACTGGCTAATAAACTGCACTGGCTAACTTGCTAATACACTGATGATGGGCTGTAACGAGTGTTCTGTTTACAGAGGAGGAAGCAGCAGAGGTCAAGAAGAATAAGCTATATCGACCTGCCACTAAGTTTAGTCCTGCACCCCAGCCAACTGTACCAGTACAGTCGGCTGATAGCAGAAGACCTGTGAGTTTGCCTGCTGCTGCTTTTGTAGTGGAATGTTGTTATTTACAGCAGTTCTGCTTTTGAAGTCATTTGACCCATATATGTATTTCATATTGGATTCATCGGATAATGTATTACCAGTTAACATATTTAGTTTATTTTCAGCATTACTAACAGTGTCTGAATCAATAAATGCACAATTTTCTTTTGATCTACAGTTATTTAAAAAAAAAGCAGAAGAGAAGAAAAAGAGCAATCTTGAGCTCTTTAAAGAAGAGCTAAAGATGTAAGTTTGAGTTGCTTTTGTTACTTGTATTGGGGGGGGGGAATCCTAGGACATCTGTCTGTACAGATGTCCCATGTACACATTGTAGCATCTCTCCATTTTGCGAACGTTAATGTTTACGGACAGGATACAGGAAGAGCGTGAGGAGAGACACAAAAGGAAGAACAATGACCCGGGAGGAGGAGACGGAGGTGGAGGAGGAGGATTTGGAGACCTGGACACACCGTCTTTAAGACGATCACGTAGGAGACTGGTTATTTGGAGTGATCAGCTGCTGCACTATGCACAGTAAACCCAAACACTGACATCGTGTGGCTGGGGTGAACATTGTCCAAATAACGAAGGCAGAGCATTATGGTGTCCTGGATAAAAGGCTCTGCTCACTATTCAAATATGATTGAAAGGTTTTTGGTCTACGTTTGTGTACATAAGACACCAAAGAGGGTCAAACCAAGCCACAAGATAGTCTTTGCAAGACGCCATATGACGGCTTAGTGTTCCCTGTACGTGATCACGTTGACGTCAACCGCTCATTTCTCCCTACAGTGTTTTACGACGACCCATTAGTGCCAACCACCACTAACCTCTACATCAGCTGCATTAGCCCAAAGGTAAAGTGACTCAACCTAGCCTACCTTAACACGGCCCGTTGCAGTGGGCACGCTGCCTGTGACTCACGCGCCATGTCTCTCTCCGGGCCAGATGAACGAGGAGATGCTCTGCAAGGAGTTCGGTAAGTACGGCCCGCTGGCCAGCGTGAAGATCATGTGGCCGCGGACGGACGAGGAGCGATGCAGGATTTCAAACAGAGCCTTCGTAGCGTTTATGACGCGGAAGGACGCAGAGAGAGCCCTGTCTGCATTAGACGGTACAGTTGGCCAGCCTCAATTGGCAGCATTGACACCCCCCACCCCCGTCGCCCCACCAAGCCTTTCACATTCTCCATGGGTTTTCCCCCCCACACACACACCTTAGGTAAAACTGTTATGGGATTTGAGATGAAGCTGGGATGGGGCAAGCCAGCTCGCATTCCACCGCAGCCCCTCTACACGACGATAGGCATGAGGGCTGCGCCACCGCCCCCTTCCGGCTTGCCATTCAACGCCCAGCCAAGGGACCGCCTCCGCAATGACTTCACCAAGCCGCTGAGCAGGTCTAAGACAGAGTTTGACAAGGTAACGTCGCCGCCTGTACTCTGGTGTGGTCGCATTACACGAGGTTTGCCACCCCAGTGTGGCAGTGATTGTAGTGCACTGTGGTTTGTGTTGTTGCGGTCTGCCTGCTACTTGTAAGGCATTCATTTGTCAATGAATGAGAACATTACAGTTGTGTTTACGGAATGATACAAGTTGACTTCGTTGAGAATAAGTGTATGTACATTTTAACAATGTATCCTTATTCCTTTTTGTTTTGCTAGCATGATGTGAACAATGTTGTTGTGGTCAATTAAAGGGATAGTCAAGTGAAATCTGTCATTTTAGTCTTAACATGTCATTAAGGATGTAGAGGCTTAATATAAACACCTACAAACTATGAAAATCAACTTCCATTTGAATCGCAAAATATTCCCTATATTTATTTCACTTTCTGTCTGTCCGGCGATTTTCTGGGTGGAGTTAACTCGAGTGTGGGGACGTCATGCCGCTCCTGGACTATAAAAAGAAAGTGTCACGATTGACACGTTTGTCTGACTGCCTACTGCAGCTTCTGTAGTACGTTTTTGCTAGCTGAAAGATACTCTGAACTAACCATTGTGACAACTTGGATTATACATGGCTATTTGGAAGTTTCTTCAGGTGTCTTCTGACTGTTCATAAATACACCGTTTTACTGAGCCAATCGCCCCTGCTTAAAGATGGGCCATTGCAGCTAGCTAGACAGTGAGTTGCACCACTTAAGAATGTTGTGCAATAGCCTAGAGTTGAAAGGGGGAGGGGCTATGGGGGGACATTACAAACACCCCATTCAGCCCTGAGCCCTTTGCATGTAGCGTTTTTAGTCACGTTAACACACTTTATTTATTTATTATTATTTATTTGGTTGATGTATATTAAATATATCCCTCTGCAATATATTGGGAATATTTCTGCACCTTGTAACCTCTTTCCTATCTCTTTAAGCTAAATAATGTAGCTGTGTGTGTAGGTACTACCCATTATGTGTGTATTACTGCTAGCAATGTGTTCTATGCTGTATGTATCCTGCAGTGTTTCATCTGTACAAATACTCACGTTTTATATCTCCTATTTGGTTTGACTTCATGAACAGACTCTGTCCGAAGCCGTAGTCAAAGTGGTTATCCCAACTGAAAGGTACACACCCTCTTACTACTACAACTGACCAGCTTTTAATAGAATGGGGGCCATGGCACCATGCACCAACATCCACACAGAGCTTTCTTGTCAATAGTAGCCCCCCTGTCCTGAACATGCTGATGTACTTGTTTTAAAGGGCAGGGCAGGCAGCAAAGCAGTGTTGTATTGTTAATGGAGTTGGAACACAAGCCTGGGGCCTTTATGGCACCTGTCTGTAGCTTACTGTAGGACCGGTGTGTCTTAAAAGCAATGTTGGATGTGGCCATGGCCTCACATTTATGTTTGTGAACATTTGCATTTTCTCCTCTTGCTTTAAACGTAAGAACATTCTGGAATGTGGATTAAAGCAAATGACGCAGGAATGTTGATACAAGAATTTATTGCAAACATACACACACCTTGGGGTTGCTCTGGTTTGCTTGAGACACTGCAGACTGATACAGCTAGAAGGCAAATGGGTTTAATGACCAGTGCCATTTGGTGTCAAAAGTAATTTGTGTACAGTGCCTGTAAACTATTATGTATCTCCATGGGTGAGAACAATTAGAATTAATTCTAAGAACTTGTATGTAGGATGGACATTTGATGAGTCAGTGTGGGTGAAGATGCAATGCTGTAACCGGCATCTGATTTTTATGGAGGGGACAGTGCATATGTTGGAAAGACTAGGAATTATAGCATTGGAAAGTAATAAAATGATATATAAATATAAATAAAAAAATTCCAGGGTTCTAAATATTTTTATTTGGAAAGATTTATGAAAAGTGTACATAGTTTGGACTTTACTATGATTGGACTTGAATCCTGGTCTAACCCTTCTCTCATCTTGTCCCCAGGAATCTATTAGTCCTTATACACAGGATGATAGAGTTTGTGGTGCGTGAAGGGCCCATGTTTGAAGCCATAATTATGAGCAAGGAGAAGAACAATTCAGATTTCAGGTAATATTTTTGTTTAATTGAATTCCTTTCAGTGAGAGGAACTAAATATTCAGAAAATGTGTTGCATACCTATTCTTTTCCATTCATGTTCACAGGTTCTTGTTTGATAACAAAAGTCAAGACCACGTCTATTACCGCTGGAAACTCTACTCCATTCTCCAGGTGTGTTACTTTTGTGTCTTCCTGTGATTCTCTTGTGTACAACAGGTGTGGAACTAAGGTTGCACCGATCGATCGGCCGGGGATCCTAATCGGCCAATTTCCACTTCGGTGGTAGTCCGATTTTCCTTTTCTAATGGCTTTTAAGGAAAACCCACGTTTGCCAATTAATGGAAATGTCAATTCACCATTAACATGTTAATTGGAGTAAGACATTACCTGTACATGTTAACCAACTGCCCACCACCTCCATGTCAGTACAGTACACTAAATAGTACACCTGTGACCTGCTGTTTTAATGCGTATTGAAGGAGTGCATGAGGTAGCAGTCTAATTCTTTCTAGACGGACAGCTTTATGTCTTACTGTTGCCATGGCTCCCCCACCTCAGGGAGAGCCCCCCACCGAGTGGCGGTCCGGTGACTTCCGTATGTTCAGAGGAGGCTCCATATGGAGGCCGCCCTGCCTCAACCCGTACCTTGACCGAGACGCAGGGTCCGAAGAAGAGGACGAGGAAGAGGCTTTGCAGGAGGAGGAGGAGGTGAAGAAAGGACAGCTCAGATCTGTGTAAGTTCCCTTTTGTCAAGGCACATCTTGACGCACACCTCTGTACCACCTGAGATATTATGTATTCTCTACGTATAACCGCTGTTGACTGGCTTATGCTTAAAGCCACTGCAGACAACGACCGCCTTCTTTTGCAATGTAGTGGAGTGTTTTGATGAAGCCAAATCAGTTTGGTGGGGAAAACACAAATAACACACACTAACATTTCTTTAAAAGCAAGTATACACTCAACTGGCCAGTGGCTACTATATTAGGTAAATCTCTCACCTTGAAGTGGCCTGTGAAGGAGTTTTTATTTAGTTTACACAAGTCTTGTCTGTAATGGTTTTAAGTTGATTAAGATAGTTTGTTGTTATGCAATCAAACAAATGTTTTGACACACTATACACAAGGGTTTTTCTGGAGTGATGACATAATACATGGAATTATGTAGTGAACAAATCTAAATATTATGTTTATATAATGTGTGTTAAATATATGTGGAAAGTTGCAAATTAATGCAGTGTGTCTGAATGTGCCTGCTCAGCCACAGAGAGAAGCTGGAGACGTTACTGAAAGAGCTCTGTCCCCGGCGGGAAGACGTGGCTGACGCCATGGCGTTCTGTCTGGAGAGAGCAGAGGCAGCAGAGGAGGTGGTGGGACACATCTCCCAGTCCTTCGGTCTGCTTCAGACACCCCTGCAGAAGAAGGTTGTTATTTCCCCATTGTTTTAACCAGCAGATAATGCACACTACTAAAGAAGGAGGCTTTTAAGAGAGGGGTTTTAATTAGGCAGCCACACAGGCATGTTACATAACACTGATTGTATTTCTCTCCCTGTAGATTGCCAGGTTGTACTTGGTGTCAGACATTTTATACAACTCGTGTGCCAAAGTGGCTGGCGCTTCTTATTATCGAAAATAGTAAGAAACTCTCCCTCAATTCAGCATAACGTGTTATTTTATATCTGCTCCTTTGGCCATTTATTCATTTTCCAAATGTTGTTCAGCTTTGAAACAAAGCTTCCCCAGATATTTGGAGACCTCAATGCTGTCCACAGAAATATACAAGGCAGGCTGCAGGCTGAACAGTTTAAGGTAACCCTGCTGGATTTTATTAATTTAAGTATGTGTATGTATTATGTAGTAAGTATAAGTGGTAGTAAATACAAACCAAAATAATTCTGTGGTTAAATGTTCTGTCTCCTATGTATTCTGTGGTTAAATGTTCTGTCTCCTATTCACAGCAAAAGGTCATGGGTTGCTTCAGAGCATGGGAAGACTGGGCTATATATCCAGACTCCTATCTAATCCAACTACAAAATATCTTCTTGGGTTATGTCAAAGCTGGAGAGGAGCTGATTGAGAAAGCAGAGGTGAGTTTGGACTGTTAATCTAAATATGATTATTTATTGTAATAGTTATAATTGCTTGGTTGTGCTAGGACACATTGAACTACACTTCCCAGAAGTCACAGCTGCACTTCGACGTTTTATCCTACCTAGGAGGAGGCATCTCCAGATCTGGACGGTGCTCCACTAGACGGGTCACCTATAGATGGTGTGCTGCTGGACCAAGCTGCATTAGACGATCTGGATGGCTGTCCGTTGGGCTGGGACCCTCTAGATGGCATTCCGGTGGATGACCTTGACGGTGTTCCTTTGGTAACTGCCTTGGATGACATTGATGGAATGCCTTGTAAGTCCATAATTAGGTCACTACTTGAAGTGTGGTTGTTATTTTAGGCATAAGAAAGAAGTTGGTTTATCCTCAGTTTATTAAAGGACCCTCATTAATCTGCCCTATACTAAAAGGCCATTGAATAAGATGTTAAGTCATTACCACCCATTGAGACATGTTAAATTTTTTTAAGCCAAATCTGTTTAGCCTCCCTAAAGCCGCATAGAAACCCTTTAACGATGCGGACGTCTTTTCTCTTCCATCAGTGGATGACGGTAGAGTTCCTCTTGCTCAAGTGGCTTTGTCTAAATGGGAGCAGATGGGTGATAGCGAAGCATTCTCCCAAGGTATTGTGCCTACATACTGTAGTTGTTGCCTGTGAATCCAACCGATCTCCTTCTACACAACAAACCTGCTCTATGTTGCCTGTTTTGCCTTCAGTCAAGGCTGAATCCAAGTGGGACACAGTGGCAGAGCACGTCACTGACGACAACGGTAGTAAAGTAAGGTAAGTAAGGTCTACGTATGGTTCTGCATGGCTTCTGGATGACTCTGTATTGTCAAATCTGAGTTGTCTCCTCCTGCTGGCCACAGATCAAACCACCTGGATAAAGGAGGCGACTCGGAGAGTGCCAGCAGCGACGACTCAGACAGCCCGTCTAAGTATGACAGCGCTGAATTTGAGAAATCGCTCAGGAGTTTCCAAATGTCAGAGAGTAAGAGGAAAAGGCTGAGAGAATTGGAGGCAAGTACAAAGTGCTTTCAGATTCCAGCCTGACAGTACTCAATCTCAATTGGAGTTATAAGTAGTGATTTGATCTACCATGATGCAAGAATAAGAATTGTACTTTGTTTCTCATGAGACATTTAAATTTTTATATGTAGACATAATGCACCAGATTACATAAAACTGGGTTGTGCCGCAACATGTGAAAATTGTATTGATATGTGGCAAGTGATAAATGGCACGTGTACAATACAACACATGTACATATGGATGGCAGTTCCATGCTCAACATATTTAAGATAGAAATGTTGTATTTGTTAACTTACTTGTTCGAGACCCCCAGTTGGGAAATTGCAGCTAGATTTAAGTCTTTTTTTAAATTTATTTTTTAACTGTGTAGATAAATCTCAGTGCTCAAACACCTACAGCACTCATTCAGTGTTTCTCAATATAGGTGAAGGTGTTAAAGATTCAGGATGAACTGGAGTCTAGTAAGAGACCAAGGAAGTCTGGAATGACCCTGCAACAGCAGGTGGAACACTACAGAAACAAGCTGCTACAAAAGGTTTGAACCGCTTGAAATGTAGTGATTCGCGTCACAGGAATGGTTGTATCCAGTAATCCAATCGTACTCCAAATCTGCTTCAGTAGTTTAGGATGGGTTTTATAATGAAGTGAATGCCAGTTTTGTACACGTCACATGGACAAGCTGCTTAAAACATGAGGCTTTATCTAGTTTACATCATCTGATACTTGATCTTCGATAACATTTAAGACAGTTTCCTGATTACGTATACATTAGTTTCTGACCAACTGAGAGACACAACTGCTAAATTAAATAACTAATTTATTGTAGTGGAGCCAAAGATTACAGTGAATGACTAATCATAAGAAATTGAAACATTGTTTAACAAAAACTGCAACGGTAACAAATTGAATGCGAGACAAGACGAGCACCACAATTATAGAGAAAATACCAGGTATGACTTGCTTTATGGTCTGCCATAGGAATTTGACAAGGACGAGGATGAAAAGAGTGAGCGATCCACATCCAAGTCGAAGGACAGATCAAAGGATGACAGACGAGATCGAGAGAGGAGCAAAAGGGGTGAAGACTCGGACAGGAGGGGGCGCAGTAAAGACTCAGACGACCCCGCACCGAAATGCAAAAGCAGCTCCCCTATTAGGCAAGTGGTTATAAAACAATGTAGACATGTACTGGTATTCTTCACCCCAAATAATCTTACATTCATGCTGATGTATGGAACCCAATTGTTCTGCTCTCCTCAAAGCTGGCTCACTCCCATGTGTTTCTGAATCCCGCAGAGCGAGGTCTCCCAAGTGGTCCAAACGTTCGAGATCGCCGTCACCAGAGAGGAGGCCACGGCGGTCTAAGTCTAGATCACCGCATCGCTCCCACAAGAAGGCAAAGAAGAGCAAACGCTGAGTGCACAGATGATTAAACCCAGTGCTTTACATGCCAGTGTGCACAATAATTGTCTCCCAGTACATCTTTGACTTGATCCTCAAACAGTTCCCCTTCCCTCAATTTGTCCTGACATCGCTGAGCAAGATTCAGCACATCTTTTGTATGAAGTTTGACCACTGTAATTAGTCTTTTTTTTGTTTTAATGTTTGTTTTTAAAATGGGGACTAATGAAAATGTTGCTGCCCATCTCTGGGACAAAAAAATAAATCACTCTTGTGAGATGTGTGCATGTTGCTTTCCATGTGGAAGATATCACTAGCAGAGTATTGAAGACAACAATGGCACTATACTGTATTTAATATATTAATGTATCAGACAGGTGCTGATAATTTTATGAATTTCAACAAACAAGATTTCTGGTAGCTGTGAGGCAATTAATGGTGTCATTGTCATTTCTTTTTTTAAATCAAGCCAAATTTACCCTAATAAAATGTGCTTATTTATAGAGTATCAAAACTATTTAAAACCAGTATTAATTCCCTCCCTAAATATACCAGCCCTAAACATTAACTGTATGTTTGACTTTACACCTGATTGTATACTGCATTGATATTATGGTTTCAGATAAAGTAACAAATTCATGTGGAATTTCTAGTCTATTTTGTAGGCACAATTCAGTAAACGGTAGGGGAGGGATTACTCGAAGGCAAATGCTTTCACCGTTAAACATAGACGGCACATTAATATTTTAAATTGCCTGGCTTACAGTCTCAATCTTGGTAGTTGGCTGAAATGTGGTGTATATGAATTCTGTGAAGTGTACATTATCAGGAAGGAACAAACAACTTCCAAGTTTCAAACGTGCAAACTCCAGTAAGAACACTTTGCACTCCAACTTCCTCTTGGTTAACAGTTCTGCTGCTATTAAAGAAAAGTATAAATGTATCACATTATGTGCTATTTACTTTAATTTCCTTAAACCCTTGTCTTTCTTCCAGGGTCCCTCTGGAGGGCAAAAAGATAGACAGCTCCCTTTTCTCAGAGCAATTGCCAAAAGTCAGTCAGATGTTTGATGAGGGCTGCTCTTCATTGCTAAGGACTGTGCACAGCTCGGCCGGACGGGGGTGGGGGGTGTCAGACTAGCCCGTGAAGTGCTTAATACTTTTTTACATTGATAAAAACTTTGATGGCACCGGTGAAGTCAGCCGAGAGTAAAACCTCTGTATGATCAGTCTTCAGGGCTCCTGCAGGGGACAAAGTGAAGTTGAGAATAACGGTGCTACCAGCAACTATGAATAATACACAACCTTGATCATTGCCGTTAACATACCTGAGGGAATGGTTTCAGATTCTGTGGAGTCCAGACTCCTGCACTCTACTTCAGGCTTCTCTGCCCCGCCCTCCTGTGGAACTATAAGGTTGGGGTGGGGTGCAAAAATGGCCGAGGTGACAACAGCATTGTGGGCTTTTAAAAAAGAAAAAAAAAAGTGTTACCACAAACTTCAGTCAAATATTACTGTGTAGACAATATATTATACAAGGCAAGTACCTTTAATCCCTTCCCAGAAGTCATTGCGATCCCGACGTACAGAGGTAAATTTGCTCAAGTCGTGGTATGTGCTCCAGATATACACATACTTGTCCTCTGAGCCGCTGACTATGAATGAGTAGTCGTGGCTGCAGAAACAAGTTTGAGTTGTATCCTCCGTTTTTGTTTCGACATGTAAAGCAGAATGCATTACTGAGAGGCTCTCTGACCTGAAGCTAGCCTTTATCTGGCTGCTGCTGTTAACATAGCCTTTGTATTTCATGGACAGAGACAGATCCCTCAAGTCATACAAACGAATGCGGGAATCATTAGAAGTCACCAAAATCTAGAATAAATTATAGATAAATAGTAACAAACCTCACAATTATATATAAACTTTTTTTTTTTTACACATTTTACATACATATATAAATAAATTAAATCTGAATTCAGACCTTATTCTCTCCAGGCAGAGGCTCAATACCGGTGATTTTACGCCCAACTTTGTTCCTCCTTCTGGTAGACCTTACATGAATCTGAGTGTGGTACTTCAGCCGCTAATAAAATTACATTGGTTATTAATTTGAGGGAGGTTATAGCTACTGCTAAGTGTTGAAATGGAACCATTTGATTTAGCCTGATTAATATGCATAACATACAGTTAATACTCTTGCCTAAAGCCTGAGGAACTGCGGTTAACAAAGAAGAAGTAGACTTTCCAGATACCTCCGTATCATAGAAGATGCATCGGCCATCGTACGTGCCGATTACAGCATACTTCCCGTTTTGGCAGAAATTGGCAGCAGTGATGAGGCGCGTCTGCCCATCTACCTCGTTCCACAGCGCCACCTTCTTGTCTGGAATGTTCCACAGCCGAAGTTTCCCATCCAGAGAGCCACTCAGGAAGTACCTGTCGTCCTGGGAAAAATACATTTTCTCAATTAGATCCAGAGCCATAATAAAGAGCCTAGAAAAAGAAATGAATTCCTTCCTGCCCTTAGTTATTTATCTTCAAATGTATAAAGATGTTTTGAATGTGTGTTAGCCATGATGACATCATGCTGGTGTATGACCTGTCGCTGCTCACTTTGGACATAAACGTCAGCTAATGTAAATGTAAAATAATGTAAATGTAAAATAAAATGTATGGCAATAATGTATAAAAAAAGAAAACCTCATAAAATAAAAATTTAAAAAGGAATAGAAGGAAAACAAGAAAACAAAGAGCTATGACAATAATAGAAGTGTATTCAAAGGTGAGCTTCTTGGTCCACAGATCCACTTACTCTGGGGTGGAAGGCAATTGCTGTGACAAAATCAATGTGCTGAAAGCAGCACAAGCACTCTCTCCTGGATATGTGCCACAATCTAACCGTCTTATCCATGGACGAGGAGAGCAGGAAGAAGTTCTGGATCACACAAAAACACAAGTGAAGACAATATATGGACTGGCAGTGCTGTAAAGCAGCAGTTCCCAAGGGGGATGCATCTCTTCCCAGCGGTACCTCAAGGAACTTACTAAGGTGTGTGAGGAAATGGAAATCAATCTCGCTCCCTCAAATAATGTATCTAAATAGAGCCCGTGACGTGTGGAGAATGTGAGAACCACCTTGGACCAGGACAGGTCTAGCAGGTCTGCCGTGTGACCCTTGTATTTGCAGAAGGGGACCTGGCGGAACGGAGCGTTTCGATCTTCTGCGTCTGGGTCTTCTGGGGGACAACATGCCTGGGAAGGAGCCACACCTGTCAGCGGGGTGTGGCCCGGATCATGTTCACCAAGCAATGGCAGTAAATCACATTGCTCCACTTACCCCGGGGTCCGTGTCCGACTTAGATGAGCACAGGCTTTCCTGAGAGGGAGAAGGCGACACCCGACCTAGATATGAAACACGGCGGTTTTGCAAACGATTAGCGAGCTAATTGTCAAAACGCAGAACAACAACATGCATGTAAAATGCCCCCCAAGTGCCGGAGATGCAGACCTTCAGTGTTGTACTTCATCCTCATGTTGTTGAAGTAGTCGAAGGCATTCTTTAGGACCCAGATGCGCACCACGTTATCTTGCCCTGCGGTCGCCAACAGCCTGCCACAGTGAGAGAACTTCATGGTCCATACTGCCCCCTGAGGACAAAAACGCTAACACGCCTGAGCCTCACACGTTCCTGTCGGAAAGCATTTAAAAAAAAAAAAGGAAACAGAAACATCCTACCGTATGTTCACCACTGAGGTCCTGGACGACCTTGACCTGATCAAAATCAAAAGGGCCCTTGAAGCTGTGTGCCGCCTTGAATTTGGCAGCCCTGGTATAAGGCATGCCCTCATCGTCGCTGGACGATGGGTCATCCTGGTCCGTATGGAACACTGGCGACGGCAATAAAGACAATTGCATGAGACACTAATGGCGTATAACCGCTTTAAACAGAACTGCTAAGGTCAAGGCACAAACCTAGCAACTACACAGATAAGAAATTGTACTGTAGCAAACTGCCATTGTACAAATGGCCCGTCTTATCTTTAGGAGGCAGCCACTAATTACAATCACTTACACTGCTCAAATCACACTGATAAACACACATGAAAAGAAACAACTAATAAAGAAAACAGGTAAGATGTGAGTAGAAGGTGAACTTCAACAGTCAGACAGTAACCAGAATTTTTAAATAATACCGGTAGATTACTTCTAATTAAAACGACAACCTCTGACATATGCACTAAATTAGCTTCCTTGCCTTTAACATGACCACCATCTGTTCTCCCTTTCCAGCTGGCCAGTGCCCACATCATTACCCAAACCCTGGCAAATGATATTCCCACCTGCGTTTGGACTGATAGTTGTAAACTGACCACCCATCTCATTAAGATACATCTAGGTTCCTCTGTAAAACACTCTTCCTCTAAGTGCGACTGAATATCACTTTAGACTTCCCCTTGCTACCAGCGTGCCAACATCCATCTCATGGTATTAGTTGAGTGATGGCGGGCCTGCAGACGTCGCCACACAGACCTTCATCGCGGACACTTTTCACTTTATTAACGGCCTTCTCTCCGTACTCCTCGGCCAAGTGCTTGGCTCTCTTCACAGACTTTCCCAGGAACTTTTTCAGTTGAGTTCTGGGTAGAAGAAAAACCGTCCCATTACCCTCACTGCCAGAAGACAAGATAGCAGTTAGAGGAAGGGTGGAGGGAGGGGGCAAACCTACGTTTTCTGTTTGAGCTTTCCTCCGTCGGTGTCGGTCAGGGTGGCGGAAGCTTTGTCGTCATCGTCTGACTGTGCTCCGTCATTACTGGAAATAAAAAATACATTAATTAATAAATGCATATATCCTCTGCATTTGTATTTAAATATGCATTCAACAGAAATGATTTATTGACACCATCAAATGAATAATGTTTTAAGGCTGATTCGTGCTTCTGCGTCAGCTACGGCGTAGCTGGAGCATATTATGCTTCTGCGATAGTATGTCGGCTGTGCGGACCTGTGAGCGTTGACTGCGATTGATGCAAAGCTCCAATAAATGCGGGAGTGCAATGTCTTGTTTATGCTCCCGAATTAGAACACAAATCGAGTGTAAACGTTTAGAAATAAGCATATAAAAATATCTTGGTTACACCAACAATTATTGCAGGAAACAATATATGCCGACATAAAATAGTATTTATAAAAGACCGCTTTTCGCTGCCCAACAGTAAAGAAATCCCATAGAGGAATCCCCGTCTTGGCTCCCGATAGAACAATAAGGGCTCTATCTTACGACGCAGATGTCATTTTCCCGTCCAGCGCCCACGTTGCCTAACGAGTGCCGGTGGGTGTGTTGGTCTATATGAGGTGTGGTCTAGCCATAGAATCTTGAGGCAGCGGAAAGTGATTGCGCGATTGATCAGCAAAAACCTGGTCTAAAGTCAGCACGCATTATAAATATAGTATCGCCTATGGGAGGTGGACAATGTGTGTACACTCTGTTTGCTTCACATACAGGGATGTGCAGGAGCGCACAAATATGCAAAGGATAACAAATGTATAGAATACAATGTGAAATAACATTAGTCTGTAACCTACATAAACATATTTTAGGAATATCGCCATTGCCTAGATGGTCTGCTCTAGCGCTTTAACCCGCCAGTAAAATATAAATCCTCCTGTGATGCAAGCGTGCCTTGATTTTTAAAGGGAATGGGAGATGAAACTCGGGTAGGTTTATCGTATGTTATGGCCAAAACACCATCGTGGATAATGAAGAGTGTAAGTCCAACCCTTTAGAACCATGCCTCTGGCGCACTGACCGTTTATTTGCCGTTAAAATAGCAAACATGGATTTGGACACGCCCTAAATACAACTTGCCCTGTGCGCTTCAGACTGTGCCCTTAGATCGTTAAAGATTGCGTAAAGCAGACACACATTTGTGTTTTGAATTTGTCACACCACAGAAAAAGGTAATATTAACCACCCAGCCAAATTTTAATTAATGAAATAGTAGGAAAGTATATAAAATTAAGTTTCAAAAAAGGGAAAATATAACCATCATCTGTTCTCAAGCGCTGGGGGTGTGTCAGCAGAAGGCGCTGTAACCACACCCATTGCGTGTTCTACGGTAAACTCCATACCGCGGTGTAGTGCCAAAAAGGTATCCTCAGCCGAACATGGATTGGAAAATGTAGACGTGCATTGCGAGTTGTGGTTTCACTTTAAATAGATGTTTACTGGTAAAAAGAATTAGATTGGTTATAATATAGGGCTGTGTGTGCTCTCGTGGGCAGAAATCCGATTTTAACAAACCGCTTTTTAGAAGATCACGTTTTGGCATGACACGTGCAGATGCCGTGGTCTTATGCTCTTGTCAAGTTAAACTAGCCTACAGCTTGTAGGCTAGTTTTGTCATTTTGTCAAAGTGATGGTCTGTGCTATGGCGTAGTTACACACATTCCAAATTCCTAGGCACTACTCTGGCATACGGGCTTGCATCCACAAGACTGCTGCGTCGAATCAGACGGACAGACGGGTAGTTACATTTTTGGAGAGGTGCACGTCGGCCTATGGCGTACGCCTTATCCGTAGGTTACTGCGTAGTTTTGAAGCAGAAGCATAAACGGGCCTTTAGCCTCCCTCACGTGATGTATTCCTTGGTCCTCCTCATGATGTGCAGGGTGAGGGGGTTGATACCAGCAGGGAGCTTCTCCTCTGCCTGGATGAGAGGGATCTCCTCCCCTGTGTCCAGGTTCTTGATCATCACGCTGGCCAGGATCTCCTGCATCAAGTCAATACATACACTGGTGGAAGGCCATTTTTTAACCCCCCATATTTCAAGCATCTTCTCAACCGCCCGAGGTCCACTTAAACAGTGGCGTTTATGGTTTACCTCGTCTGTCAGCTCTCTACCAGAGTTTGAGCGTGGGCGCTGAGTGCCGGGGGTGGCGCCCCCTCTGGCGGTTGAGGCCTGCTCTTCCTCATTCTCCTGAGAACACAAACCACAGAAACATTAGTGGCCTTATATTTAGTAAAGCATGGACCTTTCCTCTTATAATAACAACAACCATCAACGCCTGCATGATGCTATGGTGCGCACAAGCAGCCTCCCTGACCTGTGCTGTGACCACCTTGTCCCCACTGGTGGCACTGGCCAGGTCCAGGGAGTGCTGCAGCTCCTTGGTGAGGCTCCGCACCGTGCTGCCCGGGGACAGCAGGCCAGGCTGCTCCAAGGACTCTGTGGGGATTGGAATTAGTGGCATACGCCTCATGGAGCGGCCCACTCTGCTTAATGACAAACTGGAGGCTTTTGGCTCGGTGCCTCCGTGAGGTTTGATGCACGCTAGCGTCGGTCCGGTTTGCCTGCAGCTGTAGTTCTGTTGTTATGTTGTTAGCTATGTTTGTGCATTGCGTTTGATTACAATCTACTGTGTGTAGCAGTTAACCGTTAACCCTTTAAAGATTACATCTGATCATTCTTCTTAATATTGAGAATGTGTTAGTGGCACTCCAATTAATGGCATCTTGTAGCTAGCTGTAGAACCGCCTCAATGGTCAAGCATTGTAATGCATTACTTCCTGTGCTCTCACTCCAGGGCGTGTCTCTCTCACACACACACACACACACACACACACACACACACACACACGTCTTGAGCGTTTCTCTAATGGTCTGCAGACAGATTCACGTCTGCACTGTGTTACCTCACACCATGATTGAATAACCATTCTTAACAGATGTTACATATTTTGTACCAATGTTCACCACTTCAATTGGGTCAAAATAAAACAACGGAAACACATTTCAAGTCTGCTATTAACACAGTGTGTGAACTCTTATGTACCTTCAAGCTCACTTAGCCTAAGAGACTCCTGAGACTTCTTGCTGAGGGGAAGACTACTTGACCAGGATGGCGGAGGAGGCCTCGGAGGTGGAGCTCCGCTGGGTGGAGGCGGTCGGATGGGAGGGGGCTTCTTGGTGCTGGCTACAATGTCTGGTTCCACTGTGAACTGTCGTGGCGGTTTGGTTGGCCCAGAGGGGTCCGACTCCACCGGCCTCTCCGTGGGGGGGAACTGATCCAAGATGTCTGCCAACACCGGCACACGGCCCTCTACTGCAACCATGGCATGCTGACTCAGCCCCAGGGTGCTGGTGATGTCTGGGGGCAGAACGGGCTCTCTCGGCCCAGGAATGTCTGGTGGTTCAGGGGCAGCTACCGAACACACTCCGGCCAATGCCGAACTCTCCTGCGGTTCCTCTGGAGCCGCCGGATGCTCAGCTTCTTCCACCGCAGGGCCAGGCAGCTCCACAGGAGCCGCGGGCACTGCTCTCTCATTCTCCGGCTCGGCCCTCACATCCACATTGAGCTCCAACAGCTGGTCCACGTCGTCGCTGCTCCCTTTCTGGCTCTCCTCGATGATGCTGTCGATGATCTGGGGTGAGCAGAAGCTTCTGTTGCTTAACAAAACACATGAAGCTAGTGCAGCTAGCCGATGAACAGAACACTCTCACAGTACAGCTTATCTTAGCATATCTTAGCATATAGGCAAAGAGAGCTGAGTTTTAACGATATTCTTGCCACACATCAGACTTCACCGCCACTGAAAGGCTGAAGTACGCGAGAACACTGGGTTTTAACAGGCATTTCCCTTGTTCCCCAATACGATAATAGAATGAGCAAATTAAATAAAAAAGGACACCGTACCTGAAGTGAGTCATCTTGAGAAGTCTCAGATGAGGCCAGTCCACTGGATGAATCTTGCACTAGGTTCACCAAACTCTGGGTGCAAGAAAACAATAATATACACATACTAAGTATTTAATGAACATGCATTATACAATGTTACTGAAAAATGACAACCAAGTCTAACTCCTACCTTTTCCTTAAGATTTATATTTGTCATCCTCATTTGGGAATTGTCATTTTAAGTTAATTTGAATAAACACGGATTACTATGATTAATGACTTAATAAAAAGCATTCCATGTTAACATTTGATAAAAACATATGTAGTATAAATGTAATACAAAAATTGAATATAGCAACACATATTCGGGTTTAAACGTCCTCAATTACGTTACAGCGTTCCCAGAACCGTATCTGTCCAAGTTCATATTTCCCAAACACAACTGTCCACAAAAGTGTGGGTGAGGTAGTGAAAGGTGTAGGAAAAAAAACTGGCTGCATTTGGGATGATTACTTGAATGCAAATGACATGGTTACCAATCAGGGAGGGGTTGAGCTGTGGGTTGAACAATGTTCACTTGGCTAACGACAAAGTGATCGCATGTGCTTTGCTGCAGCAGGTTGTTGTGTTGCAACTGTAGGCTACAGATGCACTAGATGTCCCAATTAAAGGATATGTCCACAATGGTTGTGACACTGCATACATTTCAGGGGAAATATGATGACAATGATGACAATATTTGGTAGATGTATTAAATAGTGATAGTGACAAATGCACCCAGATAACAAACAAGGACAAGTTCTTAATAAGTGGCTTCACGTTAAATACAAGCCATTGAGTAACACTCGCCACACCCATTAAAAGCAGCAAATGTCTTGAAAATAGTTCAAGAATTTTGCACTTATATTTGCCAGGAAAGGTGTAGTTCAGAAAACAAGTTCATTCAACAGAGCAAACATTAATCCAGTGAATGCACCCTCCATGTAGCACTGTAAGGGGGGGGGGGGGGGGGGGGGGG